>OFHS01002179.1:547-16002 GCA_900245855.1 Calvadosia cruxmelitensis
GCCGTATAGGTGCGTTATCATTCGTCCATCTTATTCACCTTCAACCTGATAGACTGAGATGCATTATGCTGAGTCCTGCCGTTGGCCCGGCGGCGTAGCCGCTAGTAAAGTTGTAAATGTATTCTGTACTGATTTCGTAACAACTTATTCAAATTGTGTATGCATGATTGTAAGTTTATTTGTCAAAATTCATCACTGGCAAATAAAGGGAAGAATGATTTCCACTTACAGTGAATAAAGCCAAAATGCAAATAGAAGACAAGATTATACACAAGTTACTAATAATTATAAAAGACATTTGGACTTAAGGTCTATCAGTTCTAAACTGTGTTTGAATTCTTGAATCGGTGTTGCTGTTACAGCTAGATGCCCCAGGTAGTGCGTTCCACCAAGGAATAACTCTGTTGAAAAATTGATTGTGAACAGAAATTAATTTACAAAGGGACTATGGCTTCAACTTTATCGAATTTCCAAGCATTCAATACTTTTCTACATCACATGTACACAACATAACAAGTTTAAAATCTGCTAAGTTATGGGTAACTTTATACAACATGCACAAATCACGCTTGATGCGCCGCAATGCCAGAGACTCCAGATAGAGTTATCAAAGCCTTGACGTCGGCATTTGAATGATTTGATGAGGGTTTGTTGTCATTTGATGGTAATTAAAGTGCAAATTGATCAGGGGTCTTGCTGCGGAAAGTCGTGCATTGCATTTTTCATTTCAAAAGGGCTTTGTTTTGGAATTACAAGCTTGGATTTTTATAGACTAGTCATATTGTTTCAAATCAAAATGACTGACAACGTACTCCACAAAAAAAAACTGATTTTTCTCTTTCTAACAAAACATTACTTTTGTATTTTGCTACTTTGTTTATACTGACAAATGTTGTAAAAAGTAGCTCAACCATACCTCACTCGCTTCATCTGTAATAACGAAAAGACAGCTTAATGCTTAATATGCTGACCTGGACGTGTTTACATTAAATGCAGTGAAAATTTAAAGATCTCCATGGTAACCATAGTCCTGTTCACTGGCGATACCAGTATGTGTTCACCAAGCATGACAATATTGTATTTGCAAATCACTGAGGCCGATTCATGGTCTCTTGTGGCCACTGAATCTGATTCGAAAACATTGATTTTGGAGCACACTGATGTCTTATGCTGATGGAGCTCTATCTCTGAAATATTGACGAAAAAGAATTCATGATCTAACAAGGATATTAAGGTCTGAATTAAGAAGAATCTTTTGCAAATACTGATTTCCTTTTGATTGCGTTACTGCTATTGAAATGTGGATGCCTTCGTTATTGTTTTCACTGATTATTGATTTATCGATGGTCGCCTCGGATGGTTGGCATTACAGCTAGAATAACGTTGGTTTTATTGAATGTTTGGTTTTACGATGGCACACATGGATGTTTTGACAGTTCAAAGCGATGGATGAAGTCTGTCCAAGTTTTTACGTAAAGATCAAATGACGTGAAGGCGAAAGGACATAAAACGATTTTCGATTTAATCAGTTTATCCTTTCGTATAATATTATAAGTTGTCGGATGAGCTAGAGACGGGTGACTTTCAGCAGAGGTTCAGCGTTGAAGTTGTTGTTGTATCGCATTTGCCCCTGAAAGGAGATTCATGCTATTGCTTTGTTCTAGGAGATCATGAGGGATTTTCTGAAGATTCTCCTGCTTGGAGTAGTCCTATTGAGCGGTAAGGAAAACATGTGACTCGCATTCGTATGTTCAGCAACGTATCTCACATGATTATGATTATCCTGCAGCTCCAGAGTGAATCATTCCTGTTGGCATTTGTAAGGGGATGAATATAGAAGTGTTCAAACTCTGTAGTCTAATTTGCTTATTCTGCATGAGAGTAATTCAACGGAGAATACATCGGTTGTCTGATTGCGTAGCTGTGTCGGTTGCGTGTTCGTATATCTTCGTCAGTTACTAGACATGATACGTGGTCAGGGAATTATTGTATAATAGACTCATAGTCGTTATATTTATCATTCGTTGATGCCAATGTGGGAAGTCCTCGTGAGTTGGTTCAATCGTCTGCTGTTGATAGCGTTGGAATCAGCTCATCACGACAAAGCAAAGCGCACCGAAACACCAGACACTGTTCCGCAAACTGCGGTTAATTTGGGCGTCACCCCGGACACAGTGGAAACACCTGAGATTAGTGTAGACACAGCCGATACGCCGGACACACCAGCCACGAAGACAATCATCATGGACACACCTGATTTCGATGAACTGAACGCAACAAACATCGAAGGCAGTGGCCAAGAGGCATCTGGGTCTGGATTAACTCCGAAAAGCAACACAACTGCGAAGGTCATTGCAGTGGACATGAGACCACGCATCCTGCAGCTGATTGGAAGTGACATTCGGTATAGATATTTAACAACTGAAAACCCAAGAAAGAGAGAGCAGCGTCGTATTGAAAACAATATAATCAAGAACTTGATCAAATTTGTTATGTCTTAAAATAGAACTGGTCCTGCGGGGCTCACGCATGCTGCGTTATCCGTTCTGTGTCAGACCTGCATGGCTATACTCTCCAGATCCTTATATAATTATGTATTATAATTATGCTTTCGTACAGGTTGATAGTCCACTGGTTTATACGTAGAATGATTGATGTTAAAAACAGATTATAGCACGTTTTATTAAACAGTTATTGTTCTATGTTCTGCATCATTAATTGAAACGCTGAAGCAGCACAATGAGATCAGACGATGGGATGATTTAGAATGTCAACATCACTGCGCATGCGATTGACTCTGGACTCTCAGTCTTACGAGGAATACGAGACTTCATCAGCTGCTCATTATTTAACACTTGCCTTTATTTCTGCAATCTTGTCTGGGCATTATAGTTTGGCAGAACGCACTACACTGAATCTTGAAACTGAAAGGTTTGATGATAGTTGAAAGCCTTGGCGAGAGGAGATGTTTGTTATTCATTTCAAAGTATCCTAGTTCGCACTAAATAACTCCAACGCGAAAAACAGAGTTTCTTTCCTGTCGCCATCTTGTTTCCTTATTCTGCGAATGCTACTGTGGCATTGGTCCCATGGATAGCCAATCAGATGGCAAGGTTTAATAATGTTATCTCTAGAAGATTAATGACGTCGGGTCATTTCATATGATCAACCATACAAATTGCTTCATTATGTAAAGCAGCAATCTAGCTTTGTGCATTGCTATTCTTGCCATCTACAATATGTTATAATTATTTAGTATCAACAGTAGAAAAGAAAGAAAATAAGATAAACGCAAGCCAACAATAACAGAGGCAAGCAAGACATTTGACTTCAGTTCCTATCAATATCATTCTCAGTTTCACCGTCATTCTTTAGTCAGACCATGTATTATTGATTGAATTGATTCTGTTTTGTGTCCAGCGTGCGACTGAAGAGTTCATCTTTTCTCATATCTGATCATCATGTTGCATTATCTGTAGTTGTACACACAGACTCCAAGAAAAAATCTCATCATTCAAAACTCAAGTCGCTATCAAAAGGTAAACCTATCATATAATTATGGCCTTTACGTTGAGCTTGAAAAGAGACTGATTCAGATTCTGCTTTCCTCTCCGTTGAATTTATCCTTGGATGATGATCTGTTGTCCTGTTTATCTGGTGTTCATTCATTTCAAATTATCTGCAGCCGCAGCAGCAAAATTGCATCCTGAAAGCGAAGAGGATCAACATGGGACAAAGAAGCAAGGTGAGACATGGAAGGGTTAAACGAAAGCGAGACTAACATCCATCTTCAACTGCCTATGCAATATTTCCTCTTCAGGAACTAAATTGACTTCTTATTCCTTTTCGGTGCAAAAGTGTTAGGACTCGGTGGAGTTGCAGCCAATGCCGGTGGGCCAGGGTCAAACAGCTTTGGTGACGAGCCAGTTGGTGAGTGGCGGATTACTTTGTGTGCGATGCTGTACATTGTCTTGTTGTTGTTCAAAGTTTAAATTCATGATTGAAATTAATTCCTTTCGTAGGATCCCTTGGAGGTGCCTTAGCGAATCCAGGTGGTGGACCAGCAGGGCTCGCTGGTCTCGGAGAGAGTGAAGGCAGAGGCTTCGATGGCCCAGATGGACTAGCTGCAGCTGGCCTTGGAGGGGCCGGTGGCCTTGGTGGACCTGGTGGTCTAGGAGGGCCAGTTGCTGGACTAGATGGTCCAGGTGGTGGGCTTGGTGGAAATATCAATGGAGGACTGGGAGGGGATGCGGAAGGCGTGCCAACTGGTATGGGGGCTGGTGCTGAACCGCTTGGATTTGCTGGACAGGGGCCTCCAGGAGGTGCCCCATTTGGAGCCGGCGGAGGTCTCAATGACTTGGGCCTTGGTGGAGGAGGTAGGGAACATGCATATGGATTAATCCATTGTGAAACACATCTTTCCCGTCAATGTTGCTAGCTGGACCATGCTTGACAAACTGTGTCTTAGAATAATTATAAGAACAATCTACACTTTACCTAAACTAATTTACCGGCACAGATGTAAGAAGGTCGATGATTCTTCATATACTGTAAGTTACCATGGAAACTTCAAATGAATCGTAATGCTATCATGTCTCAATTGTAAGTATCATGATTTAACCATTTACTTGATCCAAGGTCCTCCCCCCGAAGGAAACGAGAACTTCGATTCTCCTGTCGGTGGGATGCCTGGAGGATTAGGATCACCCCTTGGAGGTGGCCCCTCGTCGTCCGATGAGCCAGGGTTCGGAGAGCCAATTGGATCGCCTATGCCAGCGTCAAGCTTCCCAGGGGGACAGGGGCCTCCAGACAGCAGCGACACCACGGCATCTCTGGCGAAACAGGCCGTGCAGGACAACAACGCACTCGGTAAGGAACGTGCCGCATCCGTTGGCAATCTGAGGCAGGTTTTATCCGATGAAATATATTAGTATGTGATGAAATTAAAACAACCGTTGACCTGGTAGAAGAAATAATTATCATGAAAGTATCAAAGAAAATTAAGCTCATTCATTGCAGCTGCAACAATCAGATCTAAGATTCATATACCCATGATGGTCAGACGATGAACTCTGAGATTTCTCAAAGCCCATCCTGAATGTATTTGACTGAATATCCTCGAAAGAGCTTTTCGTTTAATTATACTTTCATTACTGCAGGTGAGCTCGTCAAGAATGCGGATAAAATCCAAGACGACTCCCCCGGAGACGGTCCCCCAGAAGGTCATGCTGATCAAACTGGGCCTATTGGTGGAGGTGACGACGCACAGAACCTACAAAACCTTGCTTCTGAGGAATCAGCAGGATTTAAAAGTGCTCAAGGTAAGACAAGAGATCATCAATTGTCAATTATATGACAACGTGGGCTGTAAATTAATTTGCTGAATATAAAACCATGCGAATGGCTGCCACAGAACTAAAGGCGGTTGGAGGAATGTTAACACAGGCGCCTTTTCTAGAAGAGGGCTGAATATTGTAAGCCCGCCTACATGTATCCCAAATGTTCAAATATTCACACCAGTTTCGTGACAAAATCCTTCTAGCTTATCAAAATATAAAGAGATCAAGGTGATATGAATAGCTTCCATTGTTAAATGCTTAAGGCTCTGCAGTGCGGGTCATCCCTCATTGCATCACTTTGGCAACATGCTGCCTCGGTCCTGGGAACTCTCCCATGTAGCAAACTGTTGTTTGGCAACTTACAATATGGAATGAAGGAAATATCAAATTTAATTAATCGTATTGTCTCTTAGTATCAATTAAGTACTGTTATTATCTGATGGTTGGATTCTGTGCATTACTTAAAGCAAGTCGTACGTCCATCGCAGACATGGAAGCAACATCAATGAACGGCGCCCAAGCTGTGCTTGGAATGGGCCAACGAAGTATGAAGCGATACACACTGAAGAAGTCAAAGAAAGGCGCCAAAAAGAGCAAACACACGAAGAAAACAAAGAAAACCTCCACCTGACCGACGAACCACACCGCAGAAACGCACGCGGAGGCTATAGGGATGGGAACGAGACGATTGAAAGACTGCCGAGAGACACGAAGTCCTACGCTGCGACCGCGTCTATGGTCCAGACAACCTCGTTAATAAGCACGATTTACTGAAGCACGTGTCTGCGAACGAGGCAGCATTTAAATAGTAAAGATCTAGATAATACACCATAACAATTATTATACGCTTGACATTCGACCACCGAGCAGCATAAGTGCAGAATTCGTTATCCATTTGAGAAACGTAATTACAATCGGATCTTCGCCAGCCGCTTACTTCGGATCGAAAGAGGCAGATTTCGCTCCATTTCTTGGCGATGACACGAGGACCTATGAGACAACCGTATATTTTTAATTCACACGTGCAATAGACAGAATAGAAATATTCGAATAATAAACAGATTGATAACAACAGACAGATTGTTATTTGCGATTCCTTGGTGACTTTCTGCTGCTGATTCCATTGACGCAACTCTGTCCACTTCCGATCGGGCGTTGTCATTTGGTCGATAGAGAAGCCGTTTTCCTTCATTGGCTCTTTAAATCTCATCGACAATACACAAACGTTATGGTTGGGTCGTAGCCTTAAATATGGAGCGAAGAATCCGCTTGGGTGCCGAATGCGTGCCACGCAGTAATAGGATCCTGAACTGTCCGATGTGAGAACCGGGATGGTAGTATCCGATCCGATCCGATCCGATCCGAACGGGACTAAATACATAATCGAAAGCCTGGCGCTAATGAACACTTGCCAATGCCAATCATGACGTCATAATTCAAAATCCTTCAGTGTTTACCGCGTTATTGAATCGATCTTCAGTTTGCATACAGCCTGCTCTAACATTTAGCCAAGTTCACGTTGGAATGATTCAGGAAAATCTTTTCAATGGATGACATATCATTTGTTACCGATGAAGCTAACCAAATTAGCAACTGCACAATATTATGTACAAGAAAAAAGAACGCAAACTACGAGGTAAAGCGAACTGCATCGTGGAAGAACTAGTTGAGCTTGCATCGAATACATTTATCAGATTCAGTGATACCCTGAGAGCAACGAGATCGATCACTACGACAGTCAAAGTAGCAACACAAAGTTATGTTTTAAAGAGAAGCTGGAGAGGATGAGCAATGCGTTTGGGAAATTTATTTCAACCCATCGCCATCGTTGATGTCAAGACTGCACAGGAAGTGCAATGAATGCATCTGTTGATCGAGACTCTGCCGTTAGCACTATCATTTAGACTTCAGGACATACAGTCAATAGAACCAATATTCCGTCAAGGACAATGCAGTTCCACGTCGATGATGTCAAAAGCTTATCATGATGTATTCTATCATGTCCATTCGACTAAGGAATAGTTCTCTTGCAGCAGAAGTGTGCTATGGATCATCCTCATATGGCGATGCCGTTGAGTCGTCGGTGGGATTGGCGTAGTTGGGCTCCAACAGATGACGATTCCGCCAATGTTCCATCCCTCCGAGACGAACGTACAGTCAAACCTGTATTAGCGGCCACCTCTATAGAGCAGCCACCTGTGTATAAATGCCACTCTTCATAACCCCAGAATAATACTTTGTATAGAAATCAACCTGGACAGAAAGGCTACCTGTCTATAAACGTCATCTTCCTCAGATCCTAAAGGTGACCTTTATAGACAGGTTTCACTGTAGTTGCTTCTGTCGGGGCCATGGCAACGAACGATTCTCCTAACACGATCCCAGGGATTTGAAGGCAGGGTCTTGAATACGCATGACGTCACCGAAACCAAGAAAGCGATATGTGGCATTTGCCGGTGCGTCGTAGCGCTGAGGGCGAAAGGAGTGAGGCTGCCTTAATCTCGGACGCAGTGCTATCATTACCATTGACCAAGCATATAAAAGCATTGCCAAGATCATTGGGAAGCGTTTGGATGTCTTGATGCGAAGCTCCTCCAGGCTCATTCTCATGACTCCGCCACTTTTCATTTCTTTGATTTTGTTGGGCTGCTGTGGGTCACCGAGATCATCGCTTTTCTGGATAGTCCTATAGCAGATTCAACCATCGCTACAGGAAGAAGACGGGTACACAGTCCGCCGGCGGCTATGTCGTCGACAAGAAAAGTGACTCTTTTCTCTCTCGCATACGCAGATGATGTTGTCATCCTGGCAAACACTGCTCTTGCTGCACAACGACGGCTTTCCCGATTCGAAGCATCTGCTAACAGCGTAGGCCTACATCTGAATGTCAAGAAGACCCAAGTCCTGCACATCGGTGACCAGCCTTCATCAGATATCAGAACAGCAGCTGGAAACACTCTCCCCTTGTGTAAGTACTTCTGCTACCTGGGCTCATTAACACTGGACTCCAGGATGTGCTTCAGACGCAGGCGCCAACTTGCGTGGGTAGCAGCCCGGAACCTGGACGCTGTCTGGACATCAGATGCCAGCAGAGCTGTAAAATGTCGCTTGTTTAAGACATGTGTAGAGACCGTCCTCCTGTACAGCGGCGAGGCATGGGTCTTGACAAGAACACTCTCGGAAGAGATAGACGCCGCAAACAGGGCACTACTTCGCTTTGCGCTTGGAGTGCGCTACCCCACCATCATAAGCAGCGTCGACCTCTACAAGGAGAGTGGGTCCGCATGCGCGGCCGAGGTGCTAAGAAAAAAGAGACTGGCCATGTTTGGGCATGCAACACGACGACCTGAGACACCATTGGCAGTCGTGCTGCAGCCCAGCAATATACCAAGCGAGCCGTACAGGAGGGGAAGGTCGGCGCAGACAACCTTCCACGGCATGATCAAGGCAGATATAGAGTTATTAGGACTGAGCATGAACAATGCCTCCGCCATTGCTCAGAATAGAGGACGTTGGAGGTCCCTGGTGTCCGGTGCTTGATGAGCGTTTGACGTACTCGGCCTTTTCCCAAATCGGGGCCGAGCAAGCGTATGAATAGAATAGATAACCATTGGCTTATTGGGCTACCCTCATTAAACAAATTGAAATTTACATAATTTACTCTGACTGAAGGAGGCAATGCCCTAACATGAAACCCTTTAGCCTCGCTTGATGTCAGCACAATCAGCTGTTCCTTTCTTGATATTGTCACTCACTTCAAAGGTATCTCTTGACATCGTGGAAGACAGTGCATGCAATAAGGATTGATACACGGAAAATGTTCGTCCTTTGATTTACCAAAAGAACGAGAAAGTGAACGATCTTGATACAAGAAGGCATGGTGGTTGTACAGCAGCCCCTATGCTACAAGGATAGATCTAGAATCAGGCACAAAGGGGAAGACGACAACGCTGATCATCATACGATAGATGTCGTTCAATCTACAACACTACAATGGCTATACATGATGAGCCAGCATCAGAAAGGATGGTCCTTCGTCCTTCTTTGCCGCCATGTTTGGTTGGTCATCTTCATAATTCATCTCTGCGTGAGAATGGCAGATAACGTGGAAGCCGATTTGACCTGTACGCTCCAGGACATCGTGGACGATAGATCTCAGTCAACATGAGCAGAACAACATCACGGGACGACCTAATGACATTAAAAACACAACAGTGGATGATTCACATCATTTAATTCATCTAATCATCACCAAAGTATACTACTTGATCATACAAGTGATGTGAAGATCAGTAGTTAAGGCAGAGCCAACACGCATTGGGCAGAAGCAAATTGTAGACTGTTAAGGGCAAAGAAGATGGAATATTCAGTACAATACAACAGTCATAGCTCGACTCACCAGTACACAAAGTGGCCATTGATTGCTGAAAGGTATTCGCTTAAGCTCTCGAGCGGTGTTTCTTGCAAGGCAAAGTCAATGCGGCGCCCTCCATTCAGATTGCCATAGCGACCAAACCTCTCAAAACGCCCTGAAATAAGAAAGCGCTACAAGAGTCAAGAATGACGATCGAAGCTTAGAAAAGGAAAACACATCACCACTTCAACGCAAATGATCTTACAGGATTATGACTGAATGCAAGATCAAATGATAGGATGGTATCACAATACAATACAATCACATCGACGATTTACCCATACTTCCACCGCGCAGACCGCAGCACGCGACTTGAAGGCAAATGCTCACATGTGCTGTTCATCGTGAAAATAGTCATACTGCACATCCATGAACATTTGATTGCCACAAATATTATATCATTATTCAACTCGTCATACATCATGCATCATTGCACTATATGTTCCCTGCGATGAGTCCTTATAGGAGCATCACCATAACTGAAACCAATCGATCTCATTTGCCACACCCATGGTCTCAGCATGGAGCTTCATGGATATCCTTCATGAAACAGCTCATGCTGTGGACAGTCGTAGATGGAGCGAGCTGACGTCTGCCCTCTTACCGTCAGTCTGGTATTTGTCCGTGGCATCGGCATCTAGGTCGCCATCACTTTCCTCTTCAGGCGTGCCGCTAGGCCGATGTGCAGAGCCGAACTGATTCATGGATGAAAAAGCATTCCTCATCACATCGATGACTCCCCGCCGCAGATTCTCGCTGACACGCAACAGACAATCGCGAATCTCTGATGAAGGCAACAGAATAAAGAATGCAACACATCCGCATTGTAGCAGGAACACATACGATGATCATAAGCCAAGCAAGTCAATTAAGATAATCAAATGCGCATCAAGGGTGAGTGGGGATTTACATCAATTTTTAAGTGGGGCTTTTTAATATTGATCACATTTAACTTTTTCAAAGGGGCGGGGGCATGGGTTGTTTTCCTTTCAAGAGAACGGGAAGAACGAAGAGAACTAGCTAAACCATGCGCAGCTATCGTCAATAAGGACCACGCATAAATGTTGTGCACAAGGAGGGCATAAAGCACGTGCTTATTGTGTCTTCTGGGTCATTCTGGGTCAGACTCACCCAAATGAAAACGCTTCCGTCCTTTGTAATGAGGAATCAATTTCGGTGCTTCTTTGATCTCCAGATCCAGAAATGGCTCAACTCGAACTGCCTGCGAATAAAAGGGCAGCATTTATAAGAATATATCAACCAAGCATTTACCTAATCCTAAACACCCTGCAGACGATCGTGACAGAAATAGTTGGAAAGGTTTAATTAACTAATCAAACCAATTAACATGCGGTGATTGGATGACTATGACATCATTGTGACGTCATGAGAACGCAATGCATTACCGCTATACGTAGATGATATGTCCACATGATTCCTCGCCGTACACGAAACAGCTGAGAGGCGATTGATTGCCCATCCACTAACTCATTTATATCATCTGCTACTTATGACTGCAGGGATAGGATACGCAGCTTTGCCAGCACACGATCGCTACGCCGGCTGCCATCGCCAACAAAGCACCTTAGGTCAAACCTCCGCTCACCAATGACGACGAGTATGAACAAAATCAAATGTAATCACGTGATATAGCCATACATTGTTGGTTACATATTGCGATGGATACTCACCATCGGATCATTCTGAAATAAATAACATGAAAAATGAATTATTGGCAAAAACTGAAAGAGCACAACAGAGAAGAGAGACATAAAATCATGACAAAACATAGAACGACCGAGACCCATCACAGCGGCAATGGAAACCAGCGAAGTCTCACACTGCTATCCTGCAGAGAAGGTGTGATAAGATCAAATCAGACCCGAGACGATGATCATTTCCCAATCATCTGGACTGAGTGGTCACCGACAATGGTTTATGTCATGCTTTAAACGGTGATTGAGTACATGCCGAAGAGATCTACAACATTGACAAGACAACTCACCGGATGTACAATGTTAAAGAAAGCAGGACAAGTGGGCAGGCGGAAGTCTTTGGCCACCCTGTGGACACCTCTGAAAATAAACAACGATGCACAGTTAAGACAAGACCATGTCGACAGGAGACGTTTCTCTCCACAATGTCACAAAGTCTATCTCGGATGGATAAAAACAAATTGATATGACGTTACCTGGTTGTCAAGAAGACGCCAATAGGGGAACCCATCGCAAACAGATGCGACGGAGAAAAGTCAAGCTGCTCATATTTCACCAATGGCTGACCAGTTCCAGAAAAGCATTCTTCGTACAAAACATCAATGCTGCTCGGTCCTTGGATGTGTCCAAGTCGTGGCAAAATAACAGCAATATCGTCTTCAAAGGAAGTGTCACCATTTGCATTTTCAAGCAGCGGAGGCTGAGCAATCACGATGCTGACTTTTCTTGATGAGCTGTTCGACGAATTTTTTCTCTTCTCCTACAGAGGAGCGATATATAAGATGACAAATGAAAATGAAATGCCTCTTGGCATCGCATCTCCACATTGTTAAGGAAAGTACAACTTGACGTGCGCTGATACGGTCCTTCTTCACGAGGACTATTGCAAGATTCAATTTCAACAAGAGCTCTAAAAAGTCAAAACCAGCTACTTTGAAGTTGATTGATCAATTGCAGGAGGTGCTCCTATCAAAAAGCAAGCTGCTGTTTCACTGTTCCCCGAGACAACTATCTCCTCTCTCCAATATCATCATCATCCCCTCCTCAGTTATTCGTTCACTTTGCACTACCTATGACCAAATGAAACGCAAATCTACCCTCATTTAAATCAGCTCTTTCTCTCGTTCTCAGTCGGTGATTACCTACCTGACCAGGCGGCCGACTTCGTAACAATTTAAAATGTTTGATGATCTTCTTGCGTGGGCCAAGTGGAATTCCGATATCTTTCATGTCGTCTTCGCTGCACATTCTCTGCAAAGGATCCAACATAAACGAAGCAGTGGCCCATGGAAACATTCTGGCATTTGGAATAACATCTGATCCCAACTTACGAGAGTGTTGCTGTCCATAATGTGCTCGTCTTCACACACGGGAAGCCACTCCAGCAGTCCTAGCTGTTTGAGGAATATATAGATGGGTACTGCACCATCTTGGCTGCCGTATTTCTCCAAATGGTAATTGATGTTAGCCTCAGATTCCAGCAGCGTACACGAACTAAGGATAGAATCGTCATCATGCAGACAAGCAAATAATCCCAAAATGATGAAACAACTAAATAAACATTCAGATGATTATCAGAGAATAGCAACACTCCAATCATATGTGATTGAGTAGAATAGCAGTTGAATTACCAAGGACGAAGCATTTCCAAACCACAGTTCAAGAAAGTAGTTAAGCGATTGAGCATTCAATTTCAAAGGAAGGTTCGCTATTACTTGCTTACTGAAACTATCAAATGCGTCAGGCAACAATCTGAAGGAATTCAACACACATTGCAAATATCCGAGCAATGATTGTTTGGAAAGGGTGAAACTATGTCAACAGTGGCGGAGCATGGGCTAGTAACATAACCGAGTCAATGTGTGAGTCCACTTGTGAGTCCACGTGTGAGTCTGAGCCAAAGGCTTTGCGAGATGAATGCAATTTCCGTGAAGGCATCATCTGTTACATAACAAAAACCTTGCTGAATTAAAAATCGTAGTTCTCCTACCCTGCTGTATTTTCTCCATTCTTTCCCGCGTCTTGATTCTAAGGCGGAAGAAAAAGACATCGTCATCAGTTCCAACGGTAAACAATGTTCTCTTTGCAGTTGGTTGAATTAAGATTACATCAAATGACGACACAACAGTCCAAAACAAAGATGGCGATCCAAGACAACGTGAACCTGTAGCCAAAAGTAACGACAAAGTGCAGAACTAGTAGCAGCCCTACAGACTTCAACAGAGATAAAATCCCCCATGCGTCACACAGCAGATACGGCTGATGAGTGATGAGATCACCAGCTCATGAACATAATAAACCCCTAATTGCCATCTCATGCATACTATGTTTGATGGACAAGATCCTGGCAATGTGAGTTACCTGACCAGCAAGGACATCGAACAGAATGAGGCCACCTAAAAGTAATATCCCATCATTAGTAAAACGAATGGAAGAAGTTTCTGAAAGCAAAAGAATTCCTGAGAATGAAATAATGGGACAAAAATCAAGAATGATTGTGTTTCATTGATGGAAGATAGGTATACATCTCCCAGAAATATCGTCACCTTTCCCTTGACTGATTTTGGCGCGAATGTCTCACCTAGACTGTGGCCACACACTGACACATTTCCTTTGAATTGGGGGTTGCGGGATTGGAACAGCTTGTACAACTCGTTCATATCTTCAACAACTGATCTGCATATTTGCTGCAAAAAGTAAATGTTACCATAGGTACTTGTGAAACACTCTTTGCTTCTCTGTTTACCGATAATTATGCACACATCAGATTATCATAATGAACACATAAAAGCGACAATTAATTATAAACAGTAAGAGCAACCATATAGACACACATAAGTTATTCACAGTCCAACTGAAACATTGATCGCCAAACCACTTCCCGCTTACAAAGCAATAGAAACAGTAAATAAGAAAATGCTGCGTCGACATGATGAGGGATTTGGGACAGTATCATGCAATGTCCTCTTGGACAAGCTGTTGAGATCGGTCGTGGAAACAGTCTGCTTATTCCCATTCTTATTCCATGGGCGAAAAGAGTACAATTGACGGCATCTGAATTGCAGTACAAGGGGCACTTTATTTTGATGGGGCTGGGGATCGATCAAGGGGATAACTGCCGCGTAGACAGTCGAATGGAATTGCATACCTGGCAGAAAACGGGACTGACATAGAGAAAGGCATCTACAAATGTAGAATTGTACATTGGCCTCAGTAGCTTGAGACTTGGCAGCGTGATTGCTTGTATGCGCCTGCAATTGGTCGAACAATAAGGATATAGTCACATACTCAAATGCTTGTATTCAATACAAAAAGCAGAGCAATGCGCAGGCTACAGCAAAGCATATTTGCTTCCGTCAGATTTCCTACGATATTAAACTGAAACAATCAGACAATCCTGGACAATGAACTTTGATGGACAGATACCAGTTGCTTACTAATTGAACATAGGCTTACAATGTTAGATCTGCATGCAAAAGGGAAGATTAGATTGAGCATGACTCCTGCTGAGTACGGCAGTTGGCAATTGCTTGGCGGGAAGCAGTCACTACAGAACTTCGTCTGATTGTATAATTAAATGAAATCATGCATTCAAGTAAAGTAAACCTTCTATTTCCAGCATTGACTCAAAGGAAGCAGTAAGCAGAGCTCAGAGGTAACTATAGTAACTAAGCATGCAACAATGCAAACCAAACTTACTCATTAATGCCGCTCTTGCTGATTCGCAGCTTATCATGCCACTCAATGGGGATGAATTCGACCCTGCCGACCGCATCGCCTTCCTCAACAAATTGGTGGCTGGTCATTAGCTCTAGTCCAATGGAGCGTAACAAATCAACTACAAGACAGAACAAAGTAACAAGTTTCACATCGATCGTCAAAGCCATGCTAGAATATGAAACATCAAGACAAAAACAGCCAAGATAGACAGACAGACAGACAGACAGACAGACAGACAGACAGACAGACAGACAGACAGACAGACAT
>OFHS01002180.1:0-16066 GCA_900245855.1 Calvadosia cruxmelitensis
TAAGCATTTGCTTCAAAATCCTACACCGTGAGTCAGCTCGTAGAGCATCTATGTTTGTAATTTTAGTTCTGTGTAACCTGTCTATAACGGTCACCTCTGGGACCTGAGAAAAATAGCCTTTATAGACAGGTGGCCTCTCTGTCCAGGTTGATTTCTATAGAACATGTCATGTTGGGGTTACGAAGAGTTGCCTTTATACACAGATGGCTGCTGTATAGAGGTGGCCGCTAATTCAGGTTTGACTATAATTAATTTTATTTTGGCACTTTATAGCATTTCCTTACTTAGAATGTCACTACCGTATGTAACGACTCAGATTGAGAGACTAGATGTCTCAAAGTCTAACCGTCTCAACTCAAACAACCCACAGCATTTACGTTGTTCCAGCTTTAAAGACATTTGATTCTTCTTTAGGTCATGCAGTATTTAGTTTTGAGCTCAAAGACAATAACTGTCATCTCCATTCTCAACCGTCTTGGAAAAATGTTTGCTGATTTAGTTGTTTCCTTGTTGTCCTAGAATATGGTTGGTGGTTTTCAAATCCATCAGAAAGCTCCTTTGACGCTTCACAGATATCTGACCGTGAATCTGGCCATAATGAATCGATTGAGTTGGTGAAGCAGTCTTTTGCAGAGAAGGTGTGGGTCACTTTATTTGTTGACAGATACATGGCTGCATCAGAAATTCAGAATCAATGAAGGATAAAATATATCTCTGAAAATCTTGATTTTTCAATGTTACAGCTGACTTGCCTTTGTCGATCCTCGAACAGGGACATGCATAATGTAGGATGTAGTGTTTATTTTTGCTACGTTACCCGGTTGCCGTGTAAAGATGTGTAGCCATAGTGTACTGATTTTTAGATCTGCCAAATTGCTTGAAGGCTTTCCACTGACCCGACTACTGTAGGCAAGTGGTTGCTGTGTATTTTGTAACTCCTGTCCGCTTTGCCTTGACAACTCTTATCTAACAAATGGCTTTTTATTATGCTTTGACCACCATTGGTCTTTGATGTAATTTTAAACTTGTTTTCTTGTATTTGAGAGTAGCAGTAAGATGTCTTCTCAATTGTGATATTCTTTGTCTTTCGTTTCATTGAGTTCATTTGAAAAGGCAACAACTAATCTGTTCTTGATCCATCTCGCCAGGGTCCTTTTGATGGTGAGTGTTTTAAATAACATAATTATTTTAAGTAGAAAGAAATTATTTACTCTGAGCAGCATCCTACATGAAACATAAATGTTGATAGGATTGTGTTTTGCTATAGAGTGAGATTAGGTTTAGTTTATAACGATCTCGCCTTGCTGGACGTTGAAATCGGGCAGACGAAAAGCACAGACAGACGTTTTAAATGCAAGGCATTTGCTTAGAAATTGTATTTTGTATTTAAGTTGTTGTATTTTATCCGTTGCTCGTTCATTCATGCGAATCCAGTGCTTTCACATTTGATGATGCACCGCATGATACCATTGAAAATGGTTTAAACATTTGGTTCGACATATGACAATGGAGACAAGCTACAGTGTCCGTAAAAGCTTGTGGTCTTGGCATCCAAGCCAAGCGATATTGCTTTCTGCATCTTGCATTGCTCAAATCATCCTCCAGCAGCTGAGCAGAGAGACTTCTGTCGCCTTAGAGCACTGCAAGATGGACACAGCGGCGTAGCCAACTGTGAAGCAGCGTCCTGCTCTCCGCCGAAGGCGAAACATTTTAGGGGTTGGGGTGTGCCATTAGGGCTGGGGGTCTCCCCAAACCATCTATGGTCGCAACATTTTAATATTTACTTCATACTGTAATTTTGTAACTTGGCATAACATGGCAGCATTGATGAATGTCGTGTAAAAACAAGCTTTCCTACTCAGCAAATTTTTCTGTTTCGAGTGGTGTGCTGTTTGGGATATCTATTTCAATAATATTAGCAAGTAAAAGATTAAATAACGGTGAACAGCTTTTAAATGATTTTGGTCAGGTACGTTGAGAATTTTCCTTCTGGAGAAGCTGGTTTGTTTACGCGATTACGCGGCTATCTGCTCCCACCAGTTCCCATAGCAACGATTCTATTCTGGGTGCAAGTGTGAAGTGTCAGATGACGTCGAGCAGAGCTTGGAGCAGAGAAGAGAAACTGACCAGAATCCTGCTATTTTGCGTCACGCGAGAATAGCAGGATTTAGGGATTCAAAAGAAAGGAGGGAGGCAACATTCCACTCTCAGCCAATCACAGGACGATCATGTGACCTCTCCTCCTGCTTGCCGCAGAGGAGCAGGACGGATCTGACGACGTTGTCGGCAACAATGCAAAGGCACTCGAACCCATTCAATTGAGATGGTAATTAGGCAACGTAAACAATAGTTTGGCTCATTTCATGCCACGAGCGTCAGGCTGTCGAAGTTCTGAGTGTTTTCCTCGGGTAGCAACAAACGAGCCAAAGAAAACAATGGCATGCTGCCTTGTCGTTCTCTAAAACAGCACAGTACAACCATGCACATAAATAATATAAATAGGCTTAAAATGCGTATTTCAAAGGGTAACTTTTTGGAATCATTTTCCTGCTGGGCAGGAAAGCAGGATGCTCTGCTATGCCACTGGTAATTGATTAAAATTCTTTCCTTCTTCCTCATTCAGTGCATCTTAACAAACAAAAATTTTGTTTAACTGTAACAACTTTGTAGGCCGAATTCATCACCAACTTAAACTTGACTAATCAGCGTGGAATTTCTGACAGCGTTAGAGTGGCGCAGTTGCCCAATTAGATTGATCTTTTTAAGGAGTACATTTAATGTATATCAATTGTATCTCAGTTAGAAATTTTACACATTCAGTACGCAATGTTTGTTTGAATGTATCAACAACAACAAATAAAGAAAGAAGTACTTTATGCACTGAGTGAAACTACTACCATGATTTGTGACAGGCAGTCTGTCAATCAGTTCTGTTTTTCATTTTGCAGGAGTTCTTGGTTTCAGTCAAGGTGCCACGCTAGTCGCCCATCTGTGCACGTTACGCCAACGGCAAGGTTAGTGATGCTTTAAATTGCCGTACTTGGTTACACCAGGATAAGCCATCAATCCATGTAAAATACCCCATCAGCATTTGGCCTCAGCCTGTAATCCATTAGCTTGTTTTAAATGGGGGTATTGTACAGTCAAACCTGTATTAGCGGCCACCTGTGCATTAAGGCCATTTTTCACAACCTTATAATGATGCTTTCCACAGAAATCAACCTGGACAGAAAGGCCACCTGTCTATGAAGGTCATTTTCGTCAGGTCCCAAAGGTGACCGTTATAGACAGGTTTCACTGTATTTGATTTTCAATGTCTTAATCTACTGAACTGTTGTGAAAAGCTATTTTGTCGAAATATTAAACATGTTATCCTCGAGTGGTCACAGGCTGGTGTCCTGGTGGTCAGATCAGACATGATCCTTTTCCGCGGAAGCGCGGAATTCCGCTGCAATAATTTTTTTCGTCTCTGTGTGATCATCTCTTAGCGTAAATCAATCGTATAGAAAATTTCCCACGTGCTGAATAAAGTTCACATGTAAATCACCTTGTTTTGATTTTAATTTAGTTCTCTAGCATTGTTTTAACTTGAAAATGTGATATGTCATCCGTGACTAAATGTAACATATATTTATGTAAAATTCAACGGTAAAATGAAGCAAAACATCCTCCGGCAAATTACTTACTGACACAAAAAAATCCTGGAGAGACCTCCCTTAGGTATGCCTCCAAAACTAAGTTCAGCCGAAATTATTTTAGCCTGGGATCATGTCTAGGTCAGATACAGCTTAGTTTTTCGTACTCATAGGATGTTCAATGGTCAAGTGTCACAACCGTGGTCTGTTTTTGAAGTGAGAGCATGACTGACTCCACTTGTAGAATGAGCTAACATTAACACTACTATACAATCGGCGCCCTAGCTCATTTTCCATTAGGGATCCACTACCCTAACATGATAAGCAACGCGACCTTGAAAAGTAAAGGTTTTGCAGACATTGTTGCAACCTAGAAGCAAGGCCTGTAAGGTGAAATGCCACAGCAACTCAGCCCTATTCAAGCTGCAAATTCCTACCAAAGGAATCGATCAGGAGAGGGATGACATGACGGAACGCTTTAAGAGGACAAGTTGTACATCCCCAGCATGTTTCTCTGTTAATATTACTCTTCTGTGCTACAACGATGTCACATTTACTCTACTGTAATATTCAAACATTAATTTCAGAACTGCACACGCGACACATCAGTGAAACAAATAACTATCATGATAGCAAAGCCACTTATTCTATGAATAGTTGTGTGTGCTATCTTGTAAACAAATATGCATTGCTCAGGTTTGACAAACCGGATTACGTTCAAATGGTGTGACAGATTACAGGAGTCGTCATTTAAAAAATCACCTCGAAATCACTTGATTTTGTCGAGCTGCAATCGTGCTTTGAAGAATTCACCAGATTACGTTCAAATGGTGTGAAAGATTACAAGAGTCGTCATTTAAAAAATCACCTCGAAATCACTTGATTTTGTCGAGCTGCAATCGTGCTTTGAAGAATTCACCAGATTACGTTCAAATGGTGTGAAAGATTACAGGAGTCGTCATTCAAAAACATCACCTCGGAATCGCTTGATTTTGATTTTGTCGAGCGGCTGGTTTTATTAAACGGCAATCACTGTAAGGAATGCTTTGAGAGTAATGGACCAGGCTAGCATATTGCCCACATAGGAAATTGAAAGATCTTTCATTCTTGACCTCCATCTGCACACGAGACACATCAGTGAAACAAATATGCATTGCTCGGGTTTATGACAAATCCAATCAGTTAAGACGCGAGTCAGATCATTCCATTTAGTCATGGGTGTCGTCGATCATCGATGAGAAGGAAATGTACAGTACATACAACGTCGTGATTATTAGAAGGTGTATACATTATAGAACAATGCCGTAACTATCACACTTACAAGAATATAAGTCTTAATTTTGAAATGGCCTCGACCTTGTGGTCACTTGTGCCAATCTGTCATTAAATATTTCATTTTATTAACCACCAAAGGAGTAATTGCTTGCGGTATCAGTTTAAACATTTGCAAACTTACATTAATGTTTGACTTAACTTATGTAAAATTCATTTATCTGCAACAGCCGAGAGCATTGCAGAGGGCAGCTCATGTGTTTTTTGTGATGCACCGCGCTGAACTCGTTTGCAGGTTAATCAAATTGATGCTGCCGTGAAGCAGCAAAATTTCAGAATTACGGTCCCTGATTGTCTTTTCCAGATCTTGAATCTTGTTGTAGCATTTTCTGAGTTCTTTTTTTAGTTTAGTATTCCCATCTTCTAGTTCTTTCACTTTTGCCAACTGCACGCCAGAGTCCTTGCTGGGGGATTCATCTGATGCAATCTTGCGATGAATGCTGCTGTACGAGTGGTCTGGTTCTGGAAAAGAACGCAAAGGTTATATAGTTTGAAACACAGCAACAACTGGGATACCAATTTCACAAGATATAAAGAGTGAATAGCTGACACAGCAATGTCAGAAGAACTTGCAAATTCCACAAACAGCTATCCGTTTCCTTTTTGTAAGTCCTTTTTCATCCAAACAACATGTTACTCGACAAAATCTGTGATGTATTGAACTGACTTCAGGGTTCCAGTTTCGTAATCTATGTAATTACAAAAGTATTAATTAAACATTTGCTTTGACAACCAATATCATGTCGTTGCAATGAAGTAGAAGCTCTTTGAACCAAATGCAGTCATGTTTTATGTTTCATACAAATTCAATCTTTGTCGCACAATAGACCATGACTGTCAATTTTCATGCTGATTCTTGGCTGTCAAAGGTGTCAATATTTCTTGGCTGAAATGCACTCAATCTCAACACGGCTTTTGACTGCAATCGGTCAATTTCCCTTCCGACATGTTTCACAGTCATGCAGTCAAAAAACTTCTGGCATGAGGATACATAATGCTGCAGTTGTTTGAATTCGCGAAATCTTGAAAACCCTAACCCTATTCCTAATCTCAAACCTAGTTTGGCCTGCAAGACTGGACAACCAGGCGGTGGTACTCGTCGTTTTCCTTTCGTTAGCCCATTATTACCATAATTTCATAATCACAAACTGTGGCATACAATAGCGATGATGACATGTTTCTCTCTTGATTTCATGGCGTCGATTTGTATAAGCCCTGTTAGTCACGTCAAACGTTTTAGCCAAATGGCATCCTATACTTCACGGGGCAAGTTACCTTGCTTGCTGGGCAAGTTACCTTGCTTGCTGATGGATATTGGTGTTGTGGTTAATTTGGAGCAATGCCAGTGAACAGACAAAAGGTCTTTAGAGAAAGGGGGCCTTGCCCCTGCCCCATTCCCTTAAGCAAAAAACAAAGCAGGGATCCCAGGGACTAATGACCTCAAAATACATGTTGACCATTTTTACGACAACAAAAGTCAGGAATTGTTAGCAGGTAAACAGCATTGTCTTTCTTGAAAGATCAAAGCTCGCGCGATCAAGGATGTTGAGATTTCCCGCAGTCTTCGAGCACTCCAGAAGCAGTACTGTTTTATCTGGCAGAACACACAAAACATTATAGTTGTTTTATAGGAAGAAGAAATTACCTGCTGAAGAAGATGAATGTGTTCTTTTTCGGGTTTTCTTCACAACTTCGACGATTTCTTGCTTTTCTTTTCGTTTGTTGTGATAAATAATCCCCTCGCCTTCTTTCTTCGTATACCTGCGCTTGTAGCTCTCGGCGTATATCTTATTTGGGAAATAAATAGGCAGTTTGTCGTCGTACGTTTTCTTCCCAGTGATAGAGAAATGAATCCCACAAATTCTTGTGCATTTCGTCGGCTCCCATTTCTCAACACCTGAGAGAAATGACGTTGGAAAAACTCCGTATCACAAACGCGACAACTGCTTACAAGAAAATACAACAAACTACCTTAAAACATTGGATATATTTTACTGGTAACAAAAATATCGTCATCCAAGTAAAGCTACGTTTTCATTGCAGAAAATCACGTATTTCTGGTTTACAAGTTGGCCTACGTGACGTGACGCGAAACTGGCCGGAAAAATTGCAACGCAGCGATTACTGAAAAAGTCTTCAAGCCTCAATTCGTAGTATAATAAACCAGACGAACTTAACGTCTTTTAAATAGTGCATTCGCTACGGAGATATTTAATAAATGCTAAATATAACGCTAGATATAAATTTCTAAGTTTCTGAAGATAAGACAAGCAAATATTTCCAACCTTTGACTGGCTGTCTGTCGATTCTCTTCAACCATTCGTTGCGCAGTAATTCATCCGACGGGAAACAGTGCCAGCTAATCTTCAGTCCGAATCGCGTGTTATTCCTACAACCAGGCACGCAGCAGAGCGTCCCTCCTGACTTTCTCCGCAGTTCGGCTTGCTCTGGCGTATCCTCATCGGGGTCCATTTTTTTTTGCCGTTGTAAACAACGGAGAGAGGAGTTCACAACCAGAACAACCATAATGCAACGCGGCCTAAAAGTGACGTCGCTAGGCAACGAAGCGGAACAACAACGACAACATATTGTTGACGTCATCAAGTCGTCAATTATTCATCGCTTCATGCGAAACCAGCTGAGTGAGAATAAAAGTCACCGCGTTGTGATTAAATTTATCAGTACAAATCACCACATTTCTTCCTATGATAAATCAAATTTTTGACTCCGCAAAAAGTTTGCAATCTGCTCTGTTACCCTTCCAGAATTTTTCTGTGAAATTATTCCACTGTCCAGTAAATTCCAATTTATTTAAACAGATGTTTTAGAAGTACAACATTTTATTATTTTCAATAAAAATGAAGAATTTCATTGCCTGCTACTGTATTTGCATATTTTTTTGTCTCAACTGTGTTTTTATAGGTTCTCCGTTTCAATTCAAGTTTGCCATACTGTGTGCTGGTTTCAAGTCCCGTTTCTCCGGCCACGCAGAATATTACAATGAAGTGATCTCTTGCCCTTCACTGCATATCTTTGGAGACACAGATAAAGTCATACCTAAAGGTACTGTGTGTGACGCAGAATGCCTCGGGCATTTTTGACTCATCTTTAATGTTTGATCGTTTTAGGCTCACAGCTAATTATACACTAGCTGTTTAATATGTTTTGTAATTTTGTCGATCGTTCATTATTTTTTATGACATGCAGTAAATATTTTTTATTATTTGCAGAAAAGAGTGAAGAACTGTGCAAAGTTTTTGACATTCCAGAAATTGTTTCTCATGGTGGAGGTGGAGTATGCCACTGCTCATGACAGTAGTTCCTGGTTGTCTCCTGTTTTTATATGCTCAATTTATCATGTTTCCTTCTCGTTCTTTAGGTCACTTCTTGCCGTCAACTGCATCAGAGAGGAAAATCTACCAAGAATTCTTGAAGCGCTTCTGTAGCTGAAACTGGAATTATTCTAATTTAATACTAATTAACGCAGATGTAAATTATAAGACTGTGCTAGAGTAGCATTTCCAGTTTTAGCCTGCGTCACAGACCAAATCATTTCGAGAACGATAGGGTTCTCGAAATGATTTGGTCTGTGACGCAGGCTAACCCAGTTTATACGTACTGTAAATTCAAAGAATTTGCATGTGAATTATTTTAGTGTTTTGTTTGTCAAAAAATTGCAAATTAATGGCGAGCTTCATAAGTCTCCATCTGAATCGTGACCGATGATAATTCACTTCCTCTGTGCTTAATTTTACTTGAAAGGTAATTGCAACCTCAAGCAGTTAATGCTGTGAACATCTGAAATTTTCTCGCCATTAGGAGCAGGGAGGATGTATCATAGTTGATCGTGAGAGCCAATCAAGAGCAGTTATTTTCTGGTTTCCGGTTTCAGCTCCAGCAAGGGGAGGCAAAACGCCGAGGGCGGCATCACAGATCATCGGATGGGAAGCGAAATCATGACTGAAGAGTACGGAGTCAACGTGGACCTGCTGCACGATTGCTCTGAGCTCAAAGCGCTGCTACAAAGCGCAAAACTCACCGGCTATTTCTCCAACTTTGTTGAACAAGGAGGAGACGATGTCAAGCAGCTGTGTGATGCGTCGAAAGAGGAGTNTTCGATGAAATCGTTCGTCTTGTTGGGATGTCTTCAAAGCCACTGCATGCTCGTCGATTGGCAAAAGCCCTAGCCACTAGTCAATGTGACAATGAAGGGAAGGCAACATCTTCTGTGCAGCACAGAGCACTTCCAAGTCTCCCATTACAAACTGTAGCTAATGCAGCAACTCCTTCGGTCCCTGCCGTTGGGAGCAAACGAGCGGGCGATGCCATACTTAGTGACGCTGCCCACACGCCTCCTCACAAACGAGCAGCAAAGTTCATATTTCCTGCAGAAATTCCAAGTTTATTGGATTTAGGCAGACTAGATGACTTCAGGCGAAAGATAATTCGTGAATCGTCCAAGATTTATGGTCGTGATGAGAAGAAGCGGCGGACAAAGCTCACGTCAAACGAGGAATACATCAACGAGGCATCGTTTGAATTGTGTCTGCGAGATCCGACATTGCTCGTTCGTCGAGATGTTTTGTTTGGTATGGCGCGTAAGGTCGTTCGAGAGAGCGGTCTGACAGTGACGAATGGTGGCCTTCGTTCCTCAGTAAAACGGACGACAGATGAACAGACAAGCTGTGATGACAGTCAACTGGACCTCAGAGTTCCACCGCTCATCAAAATACGAGATGGTGAGTTATCATCATGCAGGGGACTAGACACCCCCTTAGATAGGGGGCAAGCCACGTTTTCATAGGGGACTGATATGACCACTACCCACACTGGCCAGTCTGCAAAAAGGGTAAATTTCAACGAGATCTCTGGGGGGCATCTGTGCTCTGGGGTGGCAGGGCGTTTAGAAGCCAGGGGCAAAATCCTAGTCAAGGGGGATTTGTCCATTCTTCGTGTAAGCAGCAAACGAAATAGAATAATATTCCCTGCTTTTAGATTAGACACTCTTAAAACAAGTCACCAATATTGTTATTCAATTGACCACCCATAATGTAAACATGACTAAATTGTAAGGCTCAGGGCACAAATTCATCAGGAAATTTTTTCTCTGAGGAGCAGATGCCTAACTCTGCAGACTAGCGCAATGGTCGCGCACACAGCTCCAATCAAATGTTAAAAGTACCGTAACCTGGCGGCACTGCTGGATTGGCTGAAGAAAGGGGACACACCACCCCCAATCAAGGTTAAGACCACTTTTACTAATATTTCCAGGATCCAAATCCTGTCTGGGAATTCCTACAGAGCATTGCACAGCTTGATAAAATGATGCTAGTTTAGAAATGTTTTAAGCTATTTTCTAGAGGATGGCAACACAAGGGAAACAGAATTTCTTGTGAAGTGCAGAGGTAGCGCCGGAAATTTCAAACCAGGGGCTAGACTTCTGACCGAAGGGCTTATAAAAATTGCATAATTTCTATACATATTGCATCAACTCTAATCGTCGCATTGCATGATACAGTCAATAGAGCAACCACCTGTGTATAAAGGCCACTCTTCATAACCCCAAAATATCACTTTTGATAGAAATCAACCTCGACAGAAAAGCCACCTGTCTATAAAGGTCGTTTTTCGCGGGTCCCAGAGGTGACCGTTATAGACAGGTTTCACTGTATGCCACTATTCACGTGATACGCTGGCGCAAAGGAAATCAAAACACTATTTTGTGAAAGCTTATTCGCTCATCAAGTGGTAAATCAAGGGGCTTCTGATCGCATCTGTCGTGCCAGGATGATGGGGTCGTGGAATGCTGGCTCCTTCTGCCTGACAAAAGCTCACTATCACATCCCCCAATGCTAAAAATTGTATTTTATTCAATGAAAAGTTATGATTATTTTGCAAGAGCTTAGCTGCATTATAGAGAGAGAAAAGCTATTGTAGCACCCTCATGGAAAATATGTTGGCTTGTTTTGTCTGTGATTAAAAGATGATGATGATGATGAACACTACACAGAGTTATACAAGTTTTGTTGACTGAAGTACTTTTACGTCTCTTTCAGCTCAGACAGCTTGTTCCCCCGACTCCCCTCCGCCTTGCGCTTCTCTACAGCCGGAGGTTAACGACGTTGACAATGATTATGATGTCATCATGTGTTACAAATTACACAACAGATGGCCGCGAGGAGTGCGGAAAAGCAGGAAGTCACACTTACGCAGGAAGGCAAGAAGAATAGACCTGGTAGATGGAGCACTGTTTTATCTAGGACTAAACGACAAAATTCCCAGGGCGTGGCTTGTCAGCAAAGATGATCAGAAGAAATTGATTGAGATGCTTCATGTCGGTAAGGCCGTCCTCAGAGGCAGACTACAGCTCCTAATTAAGGAATCTCTGTAATTCAAATTTACCAAATCCGTTAGATGGGTTCGCTCCAGCCGCTATTGAATTTCTGTTGTCTGTTTTAGATTCCTCTGGAAAGCACTTTGGCCGAGACAAGACGAACACGCGAGTGGCTTCGTCTTATTTTTGGAAAGGAATTGCTGATGATGTAGCAAGTTATGTCCGTGCGTGTCCCTCGTGCCGTGCAAATGCTGATCGCTACCGAGCTTTCCTTGTCACGTCAACAAATGAAGCTGGAGCAACGAATGACAGACGCACACAATTGAATAGCTTGCTTAATACCAACGAGAAAGCAATTCCTATAGTTCCTGTTCTGTGCCCACAAGACAACATTGACCGTCTCCAGGCAACAGCAGATTTAGGGGGAAACGAGCCCCCTGTGTCTGCAGTGCCATTGATTGAGGTCGATCGGACCGCCAATCATTCCTTGTATGACGCACAATTGATGTTTAGTGAAAGACAAGAGGTCGTGAGCCATGTTACGGCACAGCATAGATAAGTGACGTCTTGATGCCGGTGGACGCAAACACAATGCTAGTGCTGTGTAGGATGCGGGTCATCTGATCATGTAACTAGTAACATCACATCAGTTTAATATACAACGAGGAACTTTTTTACCAAATAAAACTGGTTACTTTATTGTCAGTTCATGACTGTAGTAGATTGCTGAACTAATAATTACCAGAGTCTGAAATTGGCAGACCTATCGTCTTGGCTTCCAACAGTGTATCGTCACTTGTACATTGATACAACGGTCTTTTTCATGCTATTTAATGTGGAAACTGACAGCAAGAATAATGTTGTATAAATTTATATTGCGCAAAAACAAAGCTATAATTATTTGAAAGCTGTACACTTTGCAATTAAAAACTATCTTCTAATTTCGTATAAAATGTGCAGCTAACTATTTTGCTATTTAAATTGAAATGAAACACTCCAGCAGGTTTCATTGGATAGTTTTAAATAAAATATGCTATCTTGAAGAATTTAGGAACATTTAAAAGCAACAATGTTCGAGATAAGCAAAGTGTCGTATTGTATGACTTCCTACCGCCTCGATTTGCATTCAGCCTCTTTCCATAAACTGATGTTCAAAAGTTTTGAGTTCGAAGAAAAATTTGCGATTTGCAGAGAGCATTAATTTGGTTCACCTTCTCCAGAGTTTCAACGCAAGGAAATTTATAAATATGGTAAGTTTCTGGGGACATTAATGCTTTCACTTATTATGGTACCTTCCCTTGTATTCCTATCAAATTGTTGCGTTCTTTTACCATTGCCTTAGACTGAGACCAGCCTAGGCCTGCAGCCTGCTAAAACAATGCTATCAAATCTAGAAAACAATTAGGAAAAATAAAGAAAAGATGGATACGTGTTGGCCTTATTCATTCAGAATGCAGAATAACGTGCTGGCTTCGTCCCTGCATTTACTTCAAAACGTAAAGCAGAAGAAATAAGGAAATATTCAAATAAATTATTTATTGTAATATGTAAGTTGAAACCAAATGCTCCAAGTCAAGTCAAATCAAGTAACAAATATCTAATTTTGATAAGCACCCCGCACAGTCTAACTTTATCCACCAGCAAAATACCTGCTAGCTCGCTCAATCGCTGAATGCTTGCAAAGTAGGCATCGATGATCTCAGCTCGTTTATATGTCCTGGAACGAAGCTGATCAAATACCGCATACTGTGACATACAACTCTGTTAGTCCGCTTATCTACGCTGTGTCTCACGACATAGAGCTCTGGCACCAACGACCATATGTACTCCTTGGAACTCCGCCATCTCTCCCTGTCGTGGGACCAGTAACTTGTCTGTCAAATATATNNNNTTATATGTGGAATGCAAAAGCCTCCATCTTCGTCTCTCGTCTACCACAGCTGCGATTGTTTCAAACCGCTTCCACAATTCTGCATCACCCCCTCCGCTGTAGTTGCTCACCACATCCGTAAACTTAATTTTCCGATTTCCATGCAGCTGGTTTTGCTTGCAAGGGATAATAATTCTTTTGTTCGTGTTATACGGTAAAACAGTCTAGTGGACAGATGCAAAATTGGCTCGCAGGTTATCTGGTAGGGCGTCAGAATTGAGTACTATTACAGGTCGCCACAGCACTCCCCATCCAGTGAGAGGCTCACGAGTCCATGAATCTGATAGGTGGGCGGACTACACGTCCGGAAGCCATCGTTGTGTGTGGTGCAGTGGAAGGAAGAGGCGATGACAGAGAGGGCAGCATGGACTGAGCAGGATTAAGCTGGCTGGCTAGGGGTATCGATTGAAGAGATGTCGAGTCTGGTGGTGATATACCCCTTTCCAGGAAGGCTGGCTTCAACCCGTCGATAGACATGTCTTGTCGATGACCAAAATTGACAAAATTGATGCGGAATTACTTTGCTTCACGGTCAGTCGGTCATGGGGCGGTTTAAGTCACTTAGGATTTTGTAGGGTCCGTCATGGGGCCGTTTAAGGGGTGATCGATGAGGGGTTGTGGCGTTCACGTGCATGTCTACAGTGGACAAGTGCAACGAATATGTGAGATGGATGAGGGCAATGATGCTTGGCGAGGGTGGAACAGAGGTCTTGCATGGTGGAGCGCTAACGTGAAATGAAATTGCTGTGATCAGGGATGTTCTCCCGGGATTGAACGAAATAATCTCCTGGTAAATGGAGAGGCATACCGTACACCAATTCTGCAGCAGAGCAATTTAAATCTTCTTTGAGAGCAGTGCGAATGCCAAGAAGAACTATGGGCAGGTGATCNTTTGTAGGGTCCGTCATGGGGCGGTTTAAGGGGTGATCGATGAGGGGTTGTGGCGTTCACGTGCATGTCTACAGTGGACAAGTGCAACGAATATGTGAGATGGATGAGGGCAATGATGCTTGGCGAGGGTGGAACAGAGGTCTTGCATGGCGGAGCGCTAGCGTGAAATGAAATTGCTGTGATCAGGGATGTTCTCCCGGGATTGAACGAAATAATCTCCTGGTAAATGGAGAGGCATACCTTACACCAATTCTGCAGCAGGGTCATTCCATGCGAAATCGACAAGGTTTTGCCATCACCCTCTTCGATTTTCGTATAACTTGGTGGGCAGTTTCATCTACTCACAAAATGACCACAAGTCAAATTTTAGACTCTAAATGGGCGTGGTTATGGANTTATATGTGGAATGCAAAAGCCTCCATCTTCGTCTCTCGTCTACCACAGCTGCGATTGTTTCAAACCTCTTCCACCATTCTGCATCACCCTCTCCGCTGTAGTTGCTCACCACATCCGTAAACTTAATTTTCCAATTTCCATGCAGCTGGTTTTGCTTGCAAGGGATAATAATTCTTTTGTTTGTGTTATACGGTAAAACAGTCTAGTGGATAGATGCAAAATTGTCTCGCATGTTATCTGGTAGGGCGTCAGAATTGAGTACTATTACAGGTCGCCACAGCACTCCCCATCCAGTGAGAGGCTCACGAGTCCATGAATCTGGTAAATGGGCGGACTACACGTCCGGAAGCCATCGTTGTGTGTGGTGCAGTGGAAGGAAGAGGCGATGGCAGAGAGGGCAGCATGGACTGAGCAGGATTAAGCTGGCTGGCTGGGGGTATCGATTGAAGAGATGTCGAGTCTGGTGGTGATATACCCCTTTCCAGGAAGGCTGGCTTCAACCCGTCGATAGACATTTCCTGTCGATGACCAGAATTGACAAAATTGATGCGGAATTACTTTGCTTCACGGTCAGTCCGTGACTTAGGATTTTGTAGGGTCCGTCATGGGGCAATTTAAGGGGTGATCGATGAGGGGTTGTGGCGTACACGTGCATGTCTACAGTGGACAAGTGCAACGAATATGTAAGATGGATGAGGACAATGATGCTTGGCGAGGGTGGAACAGAGGTCTTTCATGGTGGAGCGCTAACGTGAAATGAAATTGCTGTGATCAGGGATGTTCTCCCGGGATTGAACGAAATAATCTCCTGGTAAATAGAGAGGCATACCGTACACCAATTCTGCAGCAGAGCAATTTAAATCTTCTTTGAGAGCAGTGCGAATGCCAAGAAGAACTATGGGCAGGTGATCGGTCTGATGGTGGGTTGAGAGGCATTCCACCAAAGAGGTTTTGATTTGACGATGGAAGCGCTCAATCATTCCATTTGATTTTGATATTTATATCTACTGTCAAACTTGTATTAGCGGCCACCTCTATAGAGCAGCCACCTGTGTATAAAGGCCACTTTTGATAACCCAAAAATGATGCTTTCTATAGAAATCAAGCTGGAAGGAAAAGCCACCTGTCTATAAAGGTCATTTTCCTCATTATAGACAAATTCACTGTATCTTGCTTGTGTCCATTATCCACAGGCAAACAATGACAAGGTCATCAAAGCTGCGACGCGTTTGACGGACTTCATCAACAGATCACCTTCACCTTATCATGGTATAAATTGAGATGATTTTTGATGATTTTTGTAAATACAATATAACTCGGTTAATATCACCTTGGATATCATCACATCTTGACTATTATCACGGATTTCAAAAGGATTTTTATTTTTACACTCGCCTATTGTCACACTTTATGTGACTTGTCATCTTGCTTGAAATTATTGTCGCCGTAATTGTCATGAAAGGAAAAGTTGATGAAATATGTTTTTCATTGTGTTTGAACATCTCATTGAACGTCACAAATCCAAGAAGACGAGTCTTGTGTTGCTTA
>OFHS01002181.1:0-22635 GCA_900245855.1 Calvadosia cruxmelitensis
GGGGGGGGAGGGGGGGGATTTTATGTGGCAACGACCATACATGCCAATAAGCCAATAGTCCTCGGCCACACCTCAAGTCTGAAATACACACAGCTGAGAATAGTGAAAGAATCAAGATGGTTTGTTGGTTGCTGTTAGCAAAAAGGATACTAGTTTTCCCAGCGGCATCAAGACCTAGCATCAAAATCCGCATCTCTTTGTTGCCAAAGATCTTTGACAACATTTTCCCCATGACTGCTGGGTAGACGAAGCGCGGCCTCCTGTAATGATGGAAAAAAAAACACAATAAAAGTAACGAAAAAATCATCTACAACAAATGAAAATCAAAATATATCACATTGGATGATGAAATTCACATTGGATGAAATCTTAATAATTTGCCTAAAAGCCACTGCAAACTCAGTCATGCCGGGCTATGTCAAATTGCCCTTGCTCAATCACGAAGGCAACAAGCCATACTTCCTGAAATCTCTTCAGTGCAGAGATGAGATGGCATAATTTATCACGAGAAGATAATTCAAGTCATGCTCATGCTCAACAAGTCCACATAGTTGAACCTGTGTCCATATAGCAAAGGAATGGACCGACGACAAGAAGGCATGTTAGAATCAGGCCATTGACGGCAGCAAACACATCAGATATCCCAGACCAATAGCTTCATTTTTGATGATTTTGAATATCATGTTGACAGTTGATTTGCTGACGTTTTCCTCTTGCTAGGAAAAAGTATTGTAATACTACATTCTGAGTGCATTAGGGGACTTGTTGCCAGCAGTGTTGTAAATCGGTACCTATATATTAGGGCTGCAGCGGTTATTCGATTAACCGGTTGTTACCTGTTCATTGCATAACCGGTTACAAGATTCAACCGAAAACAATTTACTGTGAAACATTAGTGAAGAAAATTGAGATGCTGAGACGGTAAAGACCTAAGAAAACTTCTCAGAATAAACAAACAGCTTACAGAGAAGGTGTAGTATGAAAACCATTCATTTCTAATCCTTGATCAGAGATTTGAAATCGAACATTTCGATAGACAATATTAAGTTTTTCATGTAAAGCCCGGAGCAAACGACGCAACATTTGCACGCAACATCATCCAACAATTGTTGGGCGCGAAATGTTGCGTCGTTTAGCCACCGTGTTGGACGGTGTTGCATGGTGTTGGGACTTGTTGGACGTTGTTGTGCTGTTTTTGATTCAGATCAAAAACATTTTCGATGTTGGGCGAAAGTAGAGGAATGTTTACGAGAGTAGCACCTTTTAATGACGCACGACATCGTCTACGCAGGCGCAGTATGACAAACTAACGCACGTGGTGTGCTGTCGTGTGCTTCCAGGTCGGCAACCCAGTGCAAATAAACAAATAAATACAAGAAAATCACGTATATGGCCAGCGCACTTGAAATAAATTGTTTCCAGTAGAAAATGGAGCATGCTGAAATCCAAGAGCACTGTTTCACTGATGATGGCTTTGGAGATAGCACAACTACGGAACCATCGGACGACGAGGACTCCGAAATAGCTGCATTGCTCCGAGCGCTAAACAATTTGGGCAAACGGAAAGCTCCAAACAATAGTGTTGGTGACGATGTTGCGTCCACGTTTAGCCACCCCCTCACAACATTTGAATTTCGCGCCCAACAATTGTTGGGCGATGTTGCGTGCAAATATTGTGTCGTTTGCCCGGGCTTAAGTCTTGAGCGGCCGTATGAAGTTTGTTTTGAAACGGAGCCGAGATCAATACATGCTGCAACAGTTTCGTTATTCGATTGCAGCTTGCAACGAAATATATTTTCCGTAGTAAAACAGAGTCTAAAAAGGAAAGACAGAAACCTTTCCGAAACGCAAGCAATCATATCCAACAAAGGCAAAATCGAAACGAAAACGGCACGACCACGCGACATTCTTTGAAATTGTGTGAATCTATTCATTCTACATGTTTCCAATGCCTTCATCTAACAAAATAAATGCTGAGTTGTGTATTCAGTGATTACTGAAAGAACAAGCATTGATTCATCGCCTGGTAATTTTAGCTCTTTTTGCAATTTCTATTGTTCTATTGTCATCTTCGGTTATTTGAATCGGTTAAACTCATCACCACAAATAAGCTGTTTTGGCGGAGGTGCTTGGTTTTGGTGAGAGCTGCATACATGCAAATAGCCGAAATTGGTTTGGTGGGGTTGCTTTCCCGCGAATGGCAGTAGTCGAGATAGCAAACCNGAAGTTTAAGTTTTCACAATGATTGAGCACAGCGTCTTGTCTCTTATTCTGTCATACAACAAATATTCATTTTTTAAATTTTCGACGAAATTCATGTCCTTTTTTCTCACAATTTGATGCTGACTTACTCTTGTGCAATGCCAAGCAATCAAGTTGATTCTCGCCTATCGCCACGTCTTGAATGCTGTCCGTCTCTTTGTCAGTTGCTGTTATGCCTTTGTCGTGATTGGTTGTCCTTTGTTCTTCGTCGCTGCTGTCATTGGACTGTTTAAATTGTTACCGTTATTCTCGCCTGTTGCCATGTCTTGGATGCTGCTGTCTCTTCGTCAGTTGCTGTTATGCCTTCGTCGTAATTGGTTGTCCTTTGTTCTTCGTCGCTACCGTCATTGGACTGTTTAAAATGTCACTGTTAAGCTACTGTATGTCAGTATTACGTTGTTCAACTCTATCTGTAAAGCCCGGGGCAAACGACGCAACATTTGCACGCAACATCGTCCAACAATTGTTGGGCGCGAAATGTTGCATCGTTTAGCCACCGTGTTGGACGGTGTTGCATGGTGTTGGGACTTGTTGGACGTTGTTGCGCTGTTTTTGATTCAGATCAAAAACATTTTGGATGTTGGACGGAAGTAGAGGAATTTTTACGAGATTAGCACCTTTAATGACGCACGACATCGTCTACGCAGGCGCAGTATGACAAACTAATGCACATGGTGTGCTGTCCTGTGCTTCCAAGTCGGCAGCCCAGTGCAAATAAACAAATAACTACAAGAAAATTACGTATATGGCCAGCGCACTTGAAATAAATTGCTTCCAGTAGAAAATGGATCATGCTGAAATCCAAGAACACTGTTTCACTGATGATGGCTTTGGAGATAGCACAACTACGGAACCATAGGACGACGAGGACTGCGAAATAGCGGCATTGCTCCGAGCGCTAAACAATTTGGGCAAACGCAAAGCTCCAAACAATAGTGTTGGTGACGATGTTGCGTTCACGTTTAGCCACCCCCTCACAACATTTGAATTTCGCGCCCAACAATTGTTGGGCGATGTTGCGTGCAAATGTTGCGTTGTTTGCCCCGGGCTTAAATGTTCAATTCTATACCAACTTATATATTTTCTATGCTGTATTATGAATTTATGATGATGCCATTCCCATGCATTCCCATGTATCTACTCCGTGAAAGAAAAAACAAAGTTGCTTATCGGATTTCAGAATAAATGATGATGATGATGATGGGGAAGTTAGGTTTAAAGGCCCTGGGGAGAACAGTGTGGCAAGCATCTGCCCCAAGCTATCAGTAACCAATACTTGTAGACTTTGTGTAAACTGTTGGAAATAGCAAACAGGATGCAAGGCTTAACGTTGACATATTTGAAAGCAGCTTGAAACGGCATCGCGGTCGAGCAACGTAATCAAGTAGCAGAACGTCAATCTCTCACAAATGTCACGAGATTATTTTCTCCTCCTGGAAAATACATTGCTCTTGTCTGGATTACAGATTAACTGTTTCTCATAACTCACCAGCTTTTTACTAGCTCAACAGATGGCATTCGTTGAAGATTTCTGGGGAGGAGATTGATTTCCTTCATAATGTGGGCCAGGCGCACAGATAATTCATGCTTGAGAAAATTATAAGATTCTCTCTGCGTCGCGTTTTTACCTACGAAAAATCACATTCAGCAATAATAATAAGTCAGCTGCTGGAAAAACGGCAGGTTAAATGAGTATAATTGTCGACACAAGCCTTACCAAAGTTCGTGAACTGCTCAATGGTGAGTGCTGACTGATGATACCGGCTGTATCGATTAATTGAAGATAGCAAATCTTGAGTGATCCTTGCAGCTCTTGCCATTTCTGCTAGCTTCTTCGGAAGACAACAAATGCAGTTGCAAATTTCTCCTGTTGAAGGGATATCACCATTCGCTGCATCTAATGTATTCCAAGGCAAATTCTAGCAAGTGGCAGGTCTCGCTTCAAATCCATAACAACACAACTTCACCAAACACAGCAGAATGCAATGGCAGCATGTACGTTAAACTGCACATCGATTCGACAGGAACGAGTCTATTCAGCTCTGACAGGTACCACGAGAAACCAAAACAACACGGTCGTACTCTAGCCACTATCCACGCAGCTTTACAAGTAGATAATTATTGATACATCTCCTATCAGACCGGTATTTCGCCCATTCACGTAGAAGAAGTGTCCAGTTGTCCACTAAATCGTCGACACAGACACCACTTGATGTTGCGTTGAACTTTGGTACTGAAACATGGCTGTGGTCACGTGACAGAGCAGCCACATTGCTGACGTGAGTCTAGTCATTTATTCAGTAACGTGAGAAACTAATCCCAGAGTTGGGTCGTAGCCATAGTTACTTTTGTTAATGTTGTAACATGATTGTAAACTAGTTATTTTACAAGGAAATAACTATAACGTGTTCAGATTTAATTCGCTTCGAGCAGTTCGAGTCCTTGGAGTTATTTGATATGAAATTTCCACAGTGTAGCAGCCATGGAAACGTCAAGTTGAAAATGGTTGAAAATGGCTGACCCTGGCGGATTCAAGTATCTTTGTCATGGGCACTTAGAAGCTTGAACTTGCTTCTTTCTATATAACTATAATTATTCCTTAGTTCCCCTCTATATATTATTTAATGTTAACATCAGTAATCTTAAACTTTGTTGTATGATTATTGTGAACGCCGATCTCGTTTACATTTAGCCTCGTTTATATGATTTAGTTTAATTTACAGTTTTGGTTCATTTTGTTATATTGTATTATATCCGATTACCTTGAATCTTATTGGTTAGTTAGATTTACCTGTCAATCAAGTGTTAGTATAAATTGATTTGTATTGGTATTAATAAAGTGTGTTCTACCGTGTGTTCAACGGATTCGACCCATGGGGATGGCGTCTCTTCATGTTTGGTTCAGGCCACAAGAAATCCTGATTACAATGGAAATGATTTCTTGTCTGATTGCTCTTTTGTCCGTGTTCGTAGACTCCAAAAGGGAGCACAGCTATTAAGTTGGTAAGCAACTGTGGCTCTGTTGAATTGTTGAGATATTCTTTATTAGCGTCATCTTATACTGTAGGTTAACAATCCTCTATAAAATAAATAAGTTTCGCTTGGTGACGTTAACATAATATATCATGTATCTGCTACGTGCAAAAAAGCTTTGTAAGCTTAATTATCGGATTTTTCAGATTAAATGATGAGGATGATGATGATGAAGTTCAAATTTTTCTTTTTCTTTCAATTTCTGGTTTAGATTCTTTTAGGTTATAAGCTTGGTTATAAAGGCTACCACATTATAACAGAAGTAAACAGAATATTCAGTAACTTCTTGAACCGATTACTTATTTATAGCCAAGTTACAGTTTCGATTGAGCACTTTTCAATCCCAAACATACTGTAGAGGGTTCAATTTTCCTCAAGAAAGATTCATAAAACACTGCTAAAATTCTGAACAATAATTAACATCAAACGACATTTGCGACACTTTCTCTGATTTTTTGTTTTGAAGAAATGTAGCTTCGAAGAACTGTAGCTAATTACTTGTTATGGACAGGTAGCTAGTAAAATTAATCTACTGTACGTTTAGGGCTTAATTACTCCGTGCAGTAAGCAATGACTGGAACTAGAGAAGTCGAAAATCCACAACAATAAAAATAATCCTGCTCGTTATGAAATTTCCAGATCCGATATGCTCTAATTCTGCGCGATCTCGTATGAAACGAAAGCTGGAAAATAGTTTTGATATAGAACGATATCGGATTGACAACGAGAGCGTCCACGGGGCGTCGTAACGTACGTCTTCTGCTTTCTGGAAAGTCGGCACTGCATTTGAATAAAATTACAAACCTACACCGTTTCGATGGATGATACTTCCAAAACAATGCTATAAGTTTTATAAAATTATATAAACTGTAGTTACAATATTACAGTGAGATAAATTATGACACTATGGGACAATTTTCGTATTATGATTACTGATATAATTATGATTGCGTGCAAATAAATGACAATTTGACAGGGGATAANAATGTATGACTCTTAATGCATTTCAAGGTAAGGGCTAATAATTCGTGTAAATTTAGGTCGGGTTAGTCCGTATCTGATCCTGCCGTCTTCCCATCAGGTTCTTCGCTGACAATAAACTGAGCTGTTGGGCTTCGAGGTATTCCTGATGCCATAGTGGCAATACTGGCAACACTGACACAACGGCGATGACACAGAGGCGATACAAGGTTCACCATAGCCTTGCGGATGTGCCTGTCGCAGAGGCAGTAGCACAACGGGTCGCAGCAGAGATGCAACAGCAAGGCAGTCCATGAGATCACCATGGCGATAGGAACCTCGTCGTGTCCTATGTAAATATATTGCACAAGAATCAAGAAAGGCAACGAACAGGTCGTCTCTACAATAACAAGTGCACCAACAAGCTTGATCTTGAACGATTTATAAACGGGTTGTTTTGGTGATTCTTTGAGTATTTGAGACACTCTCCTTGCATCTTGTCTTCTGATATGAGATGACCGCCATAGGATCCTGGCGTACATGACCGCCATCGCCAGGACACCACAGTAGACGATTGTGGCATTAAAATGGAAGACGCTCGCTTTGATTTGATAGAACGAAGTAACGGAGGCATAGAATATACTGTACATCCAGATAGCCAGTAGCGACCAGGCGACAGATCTAGAATTGAGCCATTGGCATCGTTCGAACGAATGGAAGGCAGCGACGTATCTCTCAGCAGAAGCAAGTACGATAGTAAAAAATGTTACGTTGAAACACAGGGACACGACGCAGACGCAAACAGTGCTTGCCACGCAATTCAGCCGTCCTGTCAGTTTCAAAACTTGCACGCCAATAAACATCGGATTAGCCACAACGGCGAATAGCAAATCGGATGAAGTGACATTCATTAATATCAAACGTGTTCGGAATGGCAGACGTTTGCATCGACGCACGGCAAATAAAGCTACCAGGTTGAGCATCGCTGCAACGACGCTGATCAGAATGTGAACTGCGACAACTCCGTAAGCAATAATCTTCAACGTCGGACCATAATCACAGGCCTGTTGAGCGATCATGCAAGAGGGTAACAGCGTTACCTCGCATGTCGTTTTGTTATCCATGACGGTGGCATTGGAGACGTTTGCAATAAAGGATGAATTCCAGTCGCGCTGTAGCATTTCAGCATAAATCCAAGCGAGTTTACATTTCACACGTCGTATGAACACATCGGCAATTGCCCAAGGCAGGTGTTTTCTTATTATAGACCAACGTTCTGGTAGCCATATGGGATTAAATTTGAAATATTATGAACAGAAGTCTACTTCTTTGGCGAGACACTGTTTCCTCGTCAAGTGTTCCACGTTGAAGGCTAGCCGGTTGAAAAGCGCGTTCGCATTATTGCGCTAAATGCTATTTCCGTTGAGAGGCACAATCGAATCACACCCTACCGAAGCATCACACCACACTACGAAAAACTTGTCATCAAAAGTTCAAAACCCTCATCAGAAATCAGAACAAGGAAGATGAGAATCACCTACAGCGTCAAGAACTCAAGATAGAGGTACCAGACCTACCTTAGCAATCCACAGTAAATCTTAGGACGAACAAATCCACACCAGAAGGAAAGAAAAATTATTATTATGCTTATAATTTTGTTCGCACGCGTATAGAGTCCAGTATGTAAAGTTTTACTTTTGCGCGGGGAACGCTAAATTTCTGCTCCTACGATAGCGCGGATTTTTTCTCTATGGTAACGTAATTTATACCAACTAATTCAACTTATTGGCAAAATTGTGCGGATTTTGTTGAATTTTCTTTTAAATGCGCGGTGCAGAATTTCAGAACTGGCTTCGTGCGGGGAACGCGCAGGCCTACTTTTCATACTAGCGTAGAGCCAGGGACAGGCCGATGTACAATATACTTCCGAGTTTCGAAATTCTTGCTGATAGATTGTAAATCTTTGCTATAATTTTCCTGTGCAAATTTGCTGAGTTGACAACGAACAGAGATACGAAATACTAACTAACAATTAAGTGTGTGAGACATTTTTTAATACTTCGTAAATTATTTTTATTTTTTAAGTGCATCACTTTCGGATTCTTTCATAATGTTGGAGTTTCTCTAATTTTGTTCCCATTTATTGCAATTTTCGCAAATATTTGTTTTTATGTTTTAAAGAGTAACAAGTGTCTTTTGGTTTGATTTATTTTTTCAAAGATGTTGAAAAATACAGACATACATTTGACAAGCAAGTACAGGCAAGAAGGACTTGCACTTATATACAGCCTAAAACGATTTACAAAATTGCGAAAGGTTAACATTATCTAATTTACTTTTAAATGAATAGAGCGACTCTGACGACACCACATCGTCTGGTAATGAGTTCCAAAGGGGAACGAAAGGATTACAAAAAGAAAACATAGGCACTGATTATTATGATAAGGAATGTAACTACTTCGTAGCTTTTGAGAATGTCTTTTCTCTAGATTTTGAGGTAATTTTAAGGATTCTTTCATCAAAAGATTTCGTCAAGCAGAATCTAGCCCTCGCAACGGATTCTTTAAGAAGCCCTGCTCCCCGACCATTTGTAGCCAAAGTCACATGATTAGTTTGTATTCAAACTTTTCAAAGTAAAATTTACAAGACGTAGCTAGGTTCCGTGGTACGTAGCTATAAAAATTTAAAGAAAATTCACTAAACAGTTTCGCATCCTATCCGTAGGCGCCAATGCTGGGTTCCACCAACAAACTGTTTATGCAGGTTATTTATACAAGACGAAAACACAATATCGGCACAACTGCAATCGAATAAAACTTGTAAGAAGGCTTAAGTAGTTGTTAACTCATTTGTGTTGGGGTCCAGTGAAGTATACATAGCTGAAACCGGGTTCTTGACTGATCTGTCGACTGCGCACTGGTAAAACCCTAATGGCACACCAGACCATTCGTCATTTGGAAGGGTGAGACGAAATTGGTGAGCCTTTGAATACACTTTATTCGTTTGCTGGCAAATCGACAACATCCATCGCCAGAGTGAATGATGGATGGTGCAATGAGAAACTTTTAGATTATAATTATAATAATAAGAGATTCCTTTCCTTCACAAAACAGGCTCATCTTCGATTTATTCTGAGAAAGTTCTGAACTTGAATCTAAAGAAACTCACAATTGAGTAATTCCGCTATAATCTATTTATAATATGGCGTGGTCAATTGTTATTGATGCTACCTGTGATGTCGAACATCGAACGGGGCCACCGAACATCGTGTTTTGGAATGCCAGTCCTGTCACACACCCATGGTGATGACCAAGGACTGGTTACCAGGCTATCACACTACCGTCACAAACATGTCGCTTAGAGAACTGCAAAGTATTATAAGAAACCACCGTGGACTCTGGTTTCTGGTTATAATTACCTCTGTCATTACTCTATGTACAATATTTGTAAATAAATAATAGAGGAATACAATACTTTTATATAACTTTTTGGAAATGTTTCTAAAGTTTTTGATCAAAGTTGATGATCAAACTCAAAGCTTAAATGATGGTTTTCAATCTGAGCTTCTTCATTGAAATTCAGAATTCCTCTGTGAACGTACAGTATTCAAGTCGTTTCTAAAATCAAGTCGTATTCAAAGATCTTTCCGAGCCCCGACCCAGGCTTTGGCTGTTTTTCGTGATTTCTTTAAAGTCGTGGACCACCTGTTCCATTGTGCCGATTAACGATCCATCGTCGAGGTACCAAACGTTGAATGACCATTGTAGCTTTTCTACCATGGGTTGGATGGCAAGACTGAAGAGAATTGGACCGAGTGGATCGCCTTGTTGTACTCTTTCCTGAGACATTATAATAGCATCTCCGACGAGAAGATGCGAAGGTGCGCCATACGACGAAGATATGTAAGCAAAGAGTGATAGAAAGTCGTTGTAAATGGCGTCGAGTATTATCGCGGCGTATGGAATTGAACGCGTTTGAGAAATCCAACTGACACCCCTGAATCCCTCTTTATTTCAACAAAAGACCTCGTTGCATGCACCAGTGCCTCGCTGCCACAGGGAACGCCACAGCCCAACTGGTGATGCTTCAAGGAGTTCACAGCTACCATGGTGATATGTTTCGCTGCAATTTTAGAAGCCAGTCTTCTGAGCGTGAGTCCCACTGCTATTGGCCGTAGTCCACCGTCTGCTTTCCTGAGAGCGCACAGAGTTTCACCAAAAAAGATCGGGCGAGATTTAGCAGGAACATGGCAGGCCAGGATGCGGTTGATTAAAGCTAAGAGGGCCTGAAGCAATTTCCTACCAGGCTCTCCCGTTTGTTCTGAGGTCAGATCTTGGAGGTGTTTCGGCAGTAATCCGTCAAACCCTGTGGCTGCGCCCTGCTTAAACGATCTAATGGCCTCTCGAACTTGGTCCAATGATGCTTTAAAAGGGCTGGGCCGATTTAACATGAGATGGGGCAAGTAACGGAGATCGAATGAAGACTCAGAATCCTTGCTTTGAATTCTCTCAACTAAATCGGGTGTGGGGGATGCTATGCTTGCATCCGAAGATGCGAGGAGAAGAGCACCCTGCTATGTCCCCATCTTATAATTTGCCGCATACTGCGTTGGCGAGCTTTTCTTCCTCTGGTACATGTACTTTTCCCCTTTTCAGTTCCTTGTAATTTTCATCTGCAAGACCGTTTGGAAATTCACGTAGTCGCTTGTTAACTTTAGATGCTAAGGATAAATCCTTTGATTCGTTGCGAGCGTGTCGTTTCCCTCCCCTTTGTGGCACTGAAAGGCAATGATTTGCAAAAACAAGCAGGTTATTCCAGCTATTCTCTGACTCTGGGTTGCTTAGCAACGTTGAAATTAAGTCAGCAAGAACATTGGCTGCAAGTGGCCTAGAGCCCTTAGGGATTCTTTTCAAGGGGTGGTGGTGGTGGCTGTCCCGTCAAGTCCAGTGAAAGTTTTCTGTCTAGTCCACCGCCATTATCTTTTGGATTCGCCGTCTCTTGAATATTCTGAAAAATTTCGTGAGTCATCAGGCGAGATACGAGAGTTTATTTGTTTCCCGAGACTGGAATTCTGCAATTATTCGTTGAATTTGCTGGTCTATAAAAGACCCTGTTGAGTATTTTGAAATAGATTCGCTTACGCTGATGACAACAGTAAAACTTGTCTTGTGATTGACTCTGGTGTAATACCACAACTTCATGTATTGTATCTGTGACGATATAGCCGAGAAATGGATGGCTTCGTTGCTGTGGTCTCTCGATCGATCGGTCTCTTTCCGACACGGTTATAATGTATGCAGCTTCGAAAGCAGCCTCGCTTTCGAAGCTGCATCACGCACGTGCATCTAATCTGATGTGTGATCGTTCTGGGTAGGAGGTCTCTGATTTAATTCGATAGTAGTCCTTCAGACAGTTAATTAAATGAGTTGAATAGTTCCAATGGCCTAGGTTCGTTTAAGACAATACACGGGTACATGAACACAGAGCCAGAAACTGAAATAGACAAGAAATGGACGAGAAGTTGTTCTTATCCAGTCGCATCTTTGAGTAAACAGTTCGTCATGTTGCCCTTGCTGTTGTTTGCGACAATCCTCACTGGCGGAAATTAACTTACGATTAAATACAATGATATTGAATCTTGTCAGACATTATCTTTCGTTTTATCCGTCTTTGCAGCCAATAACAGGCGAGAGGACGTCTTTAAACTGTCTAGATATGATCTCATTAGTATTTAATTCAACATCATTATTGACCCCGGCGGAGATGGCCATATATACTACACGGTAAAGATGCCTGCCTGTTGCAAGGTGCTTACCGCATCTGTTGCGTTAGCGGCAGCTCTGTTGATTGCCACGGTCGATGCCAGATCGCAGAGAATTTTCACGCAGAAAATCTTCGGTGATATCTTTCTCTGGGATGATGATTACGAAGTAACGCTACAAGCTGGATCATGTTTGATCTGTGAGCTACGTGATGGTCATACGGTGATATCAAGACAGGTCGTTCACCATCTGGAGAAGTATTACAAAAGCGACAAACCGATTACTTACACGTTGCGCGTGTTCGACCCTCCCCTTGTAATGGGACACAGTTATCAGGTTTTTGCGCAAGTCAGTAACGGTTGGTGCACTGAAAATGGGTACGAGGAATTGGACAAATGGTTCGAAATCGGTGATTATACGCTCGACGGAAGTCCAAGTCAATTTGATCCCGACAATTGTATCGATTCAAAGAAAAGGTTTTGCAAAGGACCAAATGTAGAGCTGTTCAGAGAAAACGAATAGCATATACCATGTTATTATATTATAATCGTCGTACTTCAATCACTCTGTGGCCATAGTCTCTTTTAGCTTTAAACTGTCTATCTTTAAATCGTTGCTATAATTATTCTCCTGTTCTTGGAATTTTTCCGGGGAGCAGGATCCGTCATACAGCAACATCGTGATGAATGCAATTGCAGGTTACTCCTCTCTTGCCAATGCCTGGTCGCCGGAAATGTCATAAAAAATATTGTCCTGTAGTAGTCTAGAGACTTATGTTATAATGCAATATGATCACGATTGCATCGTACTATCAGACAAGTTGAAGTTCAGTTGCTATACGATGTCTCTCGAGTCAACTTGTATTCTGCTTGCTCCTGCTACACGTCCTTGCATTTTTAAAACCAACAACAACTTTGACAGATATAGTATGTTTTCATTTTCGCGACTGAAATCCGCTCACTCGTTCGAAGGGCAGCTATCGTTGAATAACATCATGAACACGTGGTGATATCTCAAGCATCAATGCATTGATTGGTCGCAGTTGAAACCGAAGCCCTATCAGTTATAGTAACAGCAGGCCTTGTGTCTTCCTTGGACCCAAACCCTATCCCCCTCGCAATTCGTCTTCGTGCTGGGCATGGTATCTTAAGTTGCGCATGCCCACTGGGAGTGGCTCAGAGTGCGCGAGATGCAAAGTGAAAGGCAGTATGGGACGGCGCAAGGTGCAGCCAATCAGGTGAAGTCATTGTTGTTATAAGCCAAGTGAACACCTTTCTACTGTGCACAGCATGTCTTTAAATATCTGACTCTAACCACGGGACAGAATAACAAGAGGGGAATCGACATGACACTCGGATAATATCCAATAAATCAATCAACCAATCAATCAAAATCCTTTATTTTCGTTTCATATCACGCATATACGGTGATAAAATAAATACACTGGACAGATCGCAGAATCTAGCAATGGCTTTAAATAAATATAGTCTAATAATTACACAGGTTAAAAATTACATGGCTGCTTATCATTTTACAGGTTAAAAGAGAAGCTACTATGTTGGATATTGTACAAGTAAAAAATTTGACTGTTCAAGATTATGTAATCGGACACTGCGGGGGATGAATAATCGTCGGTGGACGTTGACTCTTGATTTCGGAACTACAAGTTCCAGATCATTCCGCAGCTCACGGCCTTTTCTACTGCCACCCCTGCACGAAGGTATGAGTGTGTGCAAGGGGTGTTTTCGATTTGACGTAGCAGCTGAGAATGTCTTCTTAAGCTTCTCATTCAATCTGTCCTGTAGGTCTGACAGGTTGTGGAAGTAGCGTCCCAGGTGTTTGTGTGCTTGAAATAGCCTTTTCTGTATCGTCTCGATTAAAGAGGCTTCTGTATCGATATGATCAGTACCAATACGAAGTTCTGATCGAGTTCTAAATTAACTATAGTTTACGACGCAATTCCTATCTTGAACTCATAACAGAGGACTGTATATTATAGGAAATTGTATAGCTTCTCTTTATACCTTAAAACATTCACTGTTGACTTTAGAAATATAGTCAAATGATAGAATTGCATCAATAATAACTGAATTGAAGAAGCATCGCGCAACATCGGCGATAGTTGTGCTGTTCATTGGCGAGACATCATCCCAGATTAAAATCGCTGTCTGGTGCCACTCTAAGTCATGCAGCGACATATCTTGGGGGTTATATCCTAAATAGCGCCTATGGTATCGTCTGAGACTGGCGTGGGTTGCGACACAAGAGCTAAATAGCGCATTGTTAAAGGAACTTGTTAGCAAAGACTCAAAAAGTAAGACTACAAGACAACAGGTCCAACGAAGTAAGAACAATATTCAGCAACTCCGTAAGAATGGGAGAACGCACCAATAACAACAAGGCGTTTCCCGTGCGCAGTGTGTACACTATTAAGTTATTTACTAACAGATCCGTATTCTCATAACACCAGTATTTGATGAAGTGAAAATGCAACTCTCCTCTCGGCATGTATCGAATAAGGTGCTGTTTTATGGCCCCGCTGCCTTAACAATTACGCCCAATCTAGAGAAGGAAATCAACGCATCTCACCGTCAACTGATGCGACATGCGATGAACATTTATCGTCCAACGCTCGTCACCAACAAGAGACTATAAGAGCAAACACGTCTTAGACCAGCTACAGAGACAATCAGCAATCACAGTTTGGCTCTGTTGGTCACACCTTACGAAGACCGGACACGTCCCTCGCGATCGTTCTGGACGGGTATCACCAATCCAGCGAGTCGTACAGGGTTGGTGATCACAATCGTCAAACCATATGTGTGTAGCAAGCTGAACGGGACCTCCATGCAGCAGGCATGTCCCTGGTTAGTTCCGGAGCTGTTGCCAGTAACAGGAAACTTTGGGCCCACCGGACACGTAAGGGAAATGGCAGCACGATTTGACGTACGCCATGTAAAATCGCACTGCGTTCTTTTAGTTTTAGTTATTACATCACTGGTGAAACTATGACAACGCCAAAAGAGAATGAACGAAAGAGTAAGCCGCATATCCTAAATGTACTGTATACGTACGGGAGATGCTTCCCTGTCGGTGCAGATGACGCAAAACACAACCATCTGAAGTATATCGGACCTTTCCTTCTGACAAGACACTGCCCCGAATATTATGTTCTTCTTTGTTTCCAAAGCATAGACGAGACACGTAGGTAGAACATTGATTCAAGCAAGTTCAATTCAACATCCTGTTTCATTGGACGAGATTTTTAACTTAATTAGCTAGCGAAATTTTTAAACTATTTTAATTTTAGTTAGCACAGTCAAACCTGTATTAGCAGCCACCTCTATAGAGCAGTCAATAGGTGGGAGCTTCGCTCCTCCCCTGCCAGATAGCTAAAAGCCGGTGTATTACTTAATAATAGTTAGTAGCTACTATAAATAATCGCCGGTATATACATACATACATACATACAAACATACAGTCACCAGTGTACAAAGGCCACTCTTCATAACCCCAAAATGAAACTTTCTATAGAAATCAACCTGGACAGAAATGCCACCTGTCTATAAAGGTCATTTTTGGCAGGTTCCAAAGGTGACCGTTATAGACAGGTTTCACTGTACTAGGTAAATTGTATGTTAAATGAATTAGATATGTGTTGTGTATTGTAAGCGCATGCGCATGACGTATGTAGGGATATTTACGCATGCATGTTACCGCTCGTCAGAGTGTGTTTACCTTTTACTGACTTCGGTCATCTTCTTGTTGTTTATTGCTGACATTGAATATTATACTGTCTAGCCGACTGATACCTATGTGTCGTCTGTCAGTATCTTACATGGCGCAGTGGATTCGCTAGCGGATTTTCATTCAGAATTATTTCTACTTCGTGTGTTATCATGGCTACCGTGCAGTCCCTGAAGAATACCCGAGCTGGGTTGAAGGACTACCTGCGACGAGGTCTTTATCGCCTTACTTCAGTTGTGAAAACTTTCCCGAGTGATCCCAACGCATCGCCGCTGACCTTCAGCGACCGGGAAGAACTTGATGTTCTCTTGGAACGAACTTATGACTCGTTATCTAAGTTCTTATCAAGTCACTTACAAGTATTGGCTCTTTCACCTATCCCTGACGGTGAAATCGCCCCCGAAGACTCAGACATTATTCAGGTTGAAGAACGATATTATACTCTCGAACATTCTGTTCGCCAACTAACGGCCGGCGTTCGCGTCGCGCCTGTCCCCAAACTGCCTGTGGTTCCCATAACACCAGCACACTCTCCTTCGCCCATTGCGGCGCGTCCGACTGTCAAAGCTCCTCCTATCCTCGAGGAAGATATCGACATTAAACAATTCCTTCAGTGGAAAGAGCTCTGGCTCAATTATGCACAATTGGTCAACCTCAATGTTCAACCACACGATCGCCAGTTGGCGACGTTTTGGAGCCTCTGTTCTCCAGGTTTTTTGAATATGGTGCGTCGTGTTCTCGCCATCCAGCGTGATACTTTAGCGACCACCGATGAACTGTTGGTCTCTATAACAGATCATCTTCGTTCCAAACACAATCCAAACTTGGACTGGAAAGCGTTTTTACCTGTTCGTCAACGCGACAACCACTCCATCGACTCTGGCAAGTTGAAATGGCGCAATCGACGCTTCATTAATCGTCTTCCTGCAACCCTTGCCACCTCCGATGATTCTCCTGCTTTTGTGGATATCCCTAAGAAGGATCATCAAGCTACGTTACGTCGCAGTTCGCGCTCATGCCGCGGCCCTACGTACTATGGTTGGAACTAATATACTTTGACTGTTCCTTATAGTTTGTCTCCCATTTTCTATTTCTTGTTAATTATATTCCTTAATTTGTTTTATTTTTTGATATCATTTTCCCGTTTTAATTCTATCTATCTATAGCTAAACCCCCATTTTGCATACGGTTTTAGCTCTCAAGGGGGGAGATGTTGTGTATTGTAAGCGCATGCGCATGACGTATGTAAGGATATTCACGCATGCATGATGTTACCGCTCGTCAGAGTGTGTTTACCTTTTACTGACTTCGGTCATCTTCTTGTTGTTTATTGCTCACACTGAATGTACTGTCTAGCCGACTGATACCTACGTGTGGTCTGTCAGTATCTTACAATATGGATTATTGTAAATATGTATAAATTTATTTTACGTAGTTCTCAATTCTACGAAATTATTTAAATTGTATGACATTCTTACCATTATGTTGAACACATTCAAGCTTTTTATTCGTATATAATCAAATCAGCTCATATCGACAGCAACAGCATCTCTGGGGTGAGCTTAACGCGCAGTTTGCTAATAGGCCACGGCTGTAATTACCGATAAGAGGCTGCCATCTGATAGAGGCTACACTACAGTATACATATTTAATTGATAAATTCCACCGAGCATTGAGAAAACACAACATTTATCATGCTAAATTTGCTCCGAAACTACTAACTTTTGGCAGCGAGTCTATACGTGATGATATGCCTTAGCTTAATGTGTGCGAAAATGGGTTCTGTCACGGGCGCAAGTAAGACGCAGCGCGAAGATTTGAAGTTGAAAGAAGAGAAGTCTCCCTTGTATTCCAACCTCCGATCCCTTTTAGTGGGAGGAAAATTTCTACAAATTCGGCTTTTAGAGGTCCATGGGTCCTCTTTCCAATGCTACAAATCACCAAAATAAAAATATTAGAATTTTATTGGCGCAAGGGAACATAGCCTGCGTTTCAAAGTTTTCAAAATTAAATTTACATTTTGAAAGGTAGGATGATTTCGAAAAATCTAATTTGAAATATGTATCGAATAAGTTGGATGTTGTTTCTACCAAATTCAGGCTCAGTGAGTTCTATTTTTCTACAAGCAAACATCGGCCTTTGACTCTGGGCCCATGCTCACAGGTCATCCTTTGTTCTTCGATCAACGGCTTTCATGGCCCGTGGCTAATCATTGATTGATCGCCACGGCTCCACTTGTCAAATTGTAACAACAAACTGGATTCACTTTGCTTGTTGTTCTGCTTATAATTAACAAGCAAGAACACAATCGCCACCAGGATCTGACCACGACAACAAAATACATCGTGAACTATAACGTGTCGTCCATTCTGTTCTGTTTTAATTACACCAGAATCATTTTAAGGCGGAAACGCACTAATCAGTGGTTTGAAAATGGTTGCCTTTTCCGCAGGATGCCTTGCATCGGTCATGCTAACGAAATTTCTGATGGTTGCCGTGGTTACAGGCACATCTGAGCCATTTTACAATCAAAAGATCTTCGGTGACATTACACTGAAAGACGAAATTCATAACATTCATCCAACATTCAAGCCTGGATCATGTATGGTGTGCGAATTGCGCACAGGAGGTAAAGTAGTTTCGAGAGATGTCACACGAAATTTGGAAAAATACTACGAACGTGGTGACCCTATTTCATACACCCTACGAGTGTTGGAACCTCCTCTTGTACTCGGCAAGTCATATCGCCTCTTTGCAAGAGTAAATGATGGATGGTGTTCAAAGGATAAAAACAACGATGAAGGAGAGTGGTTGAGAATTGGTGACTTCATTCAAGGTGGCAAACGATATCGCTTCAATGCTGACGAATGCATTTCGTCAAAGAAAAAGTTTTGCAAAGGACCGGACATTCAGCTTCTAAGAACGCATGCTTGAAGAATTTGACCGCGTGAACGAGCTCACTCCACTGAATCAATCGGAGATATAGTTAGCTCAGATCCTGCTTTCTTGAACGATCTCTCACAGCAAATTGTATAGCCTTATATATATAATTTACCATTTATGTTCGTTACTCTTTATTCGTGCGTCATGTAGTTTCTACGAATAAAATGCTGATCTTTCGATACAGGGATGTACGACCATGTAAACCTATACCGAGTCTCACGAACTTCTGCGTGTCATCTGTTTGCGAGCCGGTACTTATTATAATAGCAGTTAAAATGCTACTGCCACCAAATGCGATATTTCACATGTGGTTAGAGCTCGATGAGAAAAAACGATTGGCAAAAAAATTCCACTGAGATATCGAGAATCATAGATATACCTCTGAGAATATTTACTACACTTGAAGCGAAGAGGACGGAGTTCAGAATCGCTAGTAAAGTTAGTACGGAAAATTTCTCTTCTTTCAACAATGGAATTTGGTGGCAGTAGCACTTAAATGACGTCATAACGAAGCTTTGTCCTCCAATGCACAGTCCGTCTTCCTACGAAGCACCCAATTAAATAAATGGCAGTTTTCTTCGTGACGCCTTCCCTCCTGTGATTGTCTCATCGCGTATACCAGTGCCATCACCTTCTTTTCCAGACTTCCCTCAGGAGTATTACCATCGTTCATAGCAGTTATAGCTGCGGCATGCTACGATCCAGGGTCACCAGACGACCTTTTTCTAGATCGTGTAGACATAATTACATATCCTATATTTGAATAAACAAAAATTAGAGAACACGCTAACGGAAGGCAGAAATATATCTGCCCTTACATCGAACGGGAAGGAACACCTTCAAGTGCTATGAACTAAATTACAATTTTAATACATTTTAATCTATTGCAAACTATTACATTTTAATATATTGGATATTACATGCTCCCTCGCTCTCACTTTAAATTCTAGCAACGACGGAGCCATGGTCACCTTTTCCGGTAACTGATTCCAATCACGGATACTTCGATTAGAAACAGTGAAAAAGTGTGTATCCTGGCCTAGAATGTCTCGTGATTTGATCACCACAAACCAATCATGCTAGCCTTTACCCCATAAACCAGCCGAGCCGCTTCATTTCAATCCACAAACCAGTCGCCCAGTCATTTAGTTTACCCTCTAAGGCTCTACAGTATGTTACAAGGGCGGAGAGAACAGCCATTTCCCAACTAACACTCAACCATAAGCCATACAACGGCAGGAAACTGACTAGACAACCGTTCCTTGCTGTCAGCACTGAAAACGCCAGATTGGAGTAAAAACCATAATACAGTCAAACCTGTACTAGCGGTCACCTCTATAGAGCAGCCCCATGCGTATAGCGGTCATGTGTATAAACAGCCACCTGTGTATAAAGACCACTCTTCATAACCCCAAAATGACACTTTCTACAGAAATCAACCTGGACAGAAAGGCCACCTGTTTATAGCGGTCATTTTCATCAGGTTCCAAAGATGACCATTATAGACAGGTTTCACTACGGTAGCACTAAAGAAACAACAGAGAGAACTCTATACTCTCAAAATAACCCAATGCAGCGAGCAAGAATAATTATATTTAATATTATTTTATAATGGAAACAATGACACAATCTTAGTACATTTTGTCATCATGAAATTTTACAAAAATTACATCCATGCAGGTATTTACACCATTCGAGGATTTGCAAATTAAAGCAGTACCAGCAACAATAAATAAATAAAATATTTAAGCACATCTTTCCACAGTCAATTACGTGGGCTGTGAATCACAACAGCATTGATGGAATATTCCTAATGTCACTCCATACCAATGAAGCCTGTTTGCCAAACTGAGATGCTACATTCTCTGCGAAGTTCAAACCTGTCCAAAAAGAAATTCCAAAAAGATAAATTTTATTAATATAAATTGCCAAACCAGATTACCATTGTTTATTACAGTGAAGGATCGTCATCATCATCATCATTTATTTTCAAAATCCAATAAGCTACAATTTTGCTTCATGGTCGACATATAAATATGGCACTACAATATGTGAATATAAAACGGCTTTTATGTTACACTTTTTTCAATCTACTACAGCCAAACCTGTATTAGCGGCCACCTCTATAGAGCAGCCACCAGTGTATAAAGGCAACTCTTCATAATCCAAAAATGACACATTCCATAGAAATCTACCTGGACAGACAGGCCACTTGTCTATAAAGGTCAATTTCCTCAGGTCCCAAAGGTGACCGTTATAAACAGGTTTCACTGTAGAAAGGCCACCTGTCTATAAAGGTCACTTTCCTCAGGTCCCAAAGGTGACCGTTATAAACAGGTTTCACTGTAGTACTGTAATACCAAATGTTAATGTTATTGCAAATACTTTCTAATCATCTTATTGAACCTGGCTCTGCAAGCAACTGTCTTCATATGTGTGGCGGACAAAACGACGAAGATGATTGCTTTCACATTCCACATATATATATTTCAGAGACAAGTTGCTGGTCCCACGACAGGGAGAGATGGCAGAGTTCCAAGGAGTACATATGGTCATTGATGCCAGAGCTCTATGTCGTGAGACACAGCGTAGATAAGAGGACAGACAAAGTTGCTAAAACGACGAAGTACAGACGGCAAAGAGGATAATTACAGGGTTACACGGCTACATATTCTTACAATCACGTGACTACACAATGACGACATCAAGTTCACACTGACCGCGCGTCAGCCACTACATACGCGAGGGCAGAACATTCCATAGACGGACAGTGGGAGAGGAGTTTGTGAAGAGTCCTAGTCAGGGTACACTTGCCGATCACACAACTAACATAATAGCTTTGAAAATGCAGACACAGCCACACAGGGTAACCAAATTGTATTACAACCGCAAACAATTAAAACTAGGATTGGAGAAAAAGTTTTTTTCTTGGAAATTTGATCCAACAAGATATTTGGTATTAAAAGCTTCATCATCATCATCGTCATCACGAGTACAGTATGAGTACAGTATCATCGTCATTTATTGTGAAGCCACGAAGCCCAAGGATGGTCTTCAAGGGACACACACATACTAAAGGCAATAAATAACTTAAATAAAATTAACATTCAAACCAATATAGGGGTATAGAAACTAACAGTGGAAAATATTCAAACATTGAAATACTCAGAGCAGTCCATAGAGATAGGATGACAAACGGCGAGACTTGACAAGTTGACGTCTGCACAAAACAGCAGCACATCCATCCACATCAAACTAGGGACAAGCGTACACACGACTTCACTTGTTGACATAATTCACTCTGGCTAATGAGTATGGATGGCCCTTGGCTCCCAAGAAGCCCCTCTGCCCTTCTTATGAGCTTCAACTCACACGTTCCTTATCATTACAGGGCCAATTCGGAAGATGAGGTTTTTGCAGGGCTGTTACCTTTTAAAAGTAACTAGTTACAGTTATAGTAGTTTTTTTTGAAAATGAAAAGTTACTCTTCAAAGTGACTATTCTCTAAAAGTAACTTTCAACAGTTACTAGTTACCTGTCAGAAAAAGTTACTACCGGTAGTTACATTTACTTTCAAAGCTACTTTCATCAATGTAAACCTAAGAAAAGAAGGTATAACTTACAGGTGTATTTTAAAAGAATTGCAATTTAACGTCTGCTGTGGATTTTGCAATGCACACATGAATGCTTTGTAGCTTATTGTATCTTAAAGTACCCACGATTAACTATAGTCTAGAAGTGAAAGTAACTAATCATAAACCATTATAGCTTTGAAAAGTTACTAGTTACTTTGAAAAATTGTATCTAGTTACAACAAACAGTTAATTTCAGAGAAATGTAATTAGTTACTTCAAACATAGAAGCTCTCGGAGCATGACTCACGGATAATGCATCCATATAATAATTACAACGTAAATAACTTTAATAA
>OFHS01002182.1:2554-22617 GCA_900245855.1 Calvadosia cruxmelitensis
CTGTTTAGTGGAACATAGTCTGATGCTTCTGCCTACAATTCAGTCATAATATTATTTACCAATTTATAAAATTTCTCGAATCGCAGCAGCCAGCAGAGCGTATTGCATTGGTCTGAACATCCAACATGTTCTGTGGTCGAAACTCACTTTCTGTGGAAGGGAAGAAAGTGTGCCATCTGATTGGTTTAGCTTCGAACCATATATGGCTCGAATTTCCACCAATCAGCAAGAGTTGTGACTCACTTGCTTGCCAGCAATTTTTCTGAAGAACATTTTCCGTTGCGAAGGACTCGAAAGTTACATGATGAGATAAAAGAATCACTCTTTGCCAGGAAAACATGGTCAAAATCCCCAGACCGACTGATATTAGGATAATTAATTCAACAGGACTCGTCAGGTGTAATACCATGGCGTATTTGTATGCTTTCGCGCGTAGAATTCCGAAGCAACCCGCCATTTTGTACCGCCGCAACGCCTCAAATGATTGACGCGACAATTGGGCTGGACATCCTATTCATCCCAAATATGGTGTTGCCTATTGTTCTCAGTCCATTTCAACCAAATCGGCGCGCAACAACTCCTCGCGTTCTTCACACTGCTACTCCTCTCTTCCTCCGCCGAGTCGTTTGATTGTGGATCTCTGCTTGTGATTATTTGTTAGCTCACCCATTACTTTACATCCTCGAAATGGTAAGCTATCAAGACCTGCACTGCCGTTGTATAAAGTGCCTGTTCTGATGTCGAACTGGTTTTTATTCCTTGTTGGCATTTTATTTTGCTGTTATATTGCGAAATAGATTCCGCGCTCGAACTGTTGTGATCTCACGCCACAAACTTGTCAAATTTTCCCTGGAAAACTAGTCCACTGGTCTGCAGAATAGATATATGCACGTGATAGACTGTTTGGATGGACTGCTAGTAAAGGTTGTCTTCTATGGATGCGAAGATATTAGTTGTCCTTGCACTAACGAAACCGACCACCGGCAACTCCTCTTCGTTCTGATTATCATTATCCAGTTTCTGTAGGATTATATCTCGCCATTCTTTTATACAGCCGTAGACCAAGCGACAACTTACCCGCGAATTATCAAACAGTGGCTTTATAGACACTATTTCAGCACGAAAGACGAGTTCTCGTCGGTTGTGTGGCTGCCGTGCAAAGCTAACTTTTGCATTTTCTCCAAATTGTGTCCGTCCTTTCGTACCACACCCCTTTACTATTTTCCGTGCAATAACTACATTTTGTTTATTTCAGGCTGATCAACTTACCGAAGAACAAATTGCAGGTATGGTGTGGTATTATTTTTCTGTTATGCCGTCGCGGAAAATTATTAGGATTAACTTTTTCGAGTTTGATACCAATTGAACGATGGTCAATGAGCTTCTGCGGTTAGCTGTATCTTCGCTTGGTATCCCTAGATTGTCTTTTGAGAGATCTGTGGATTGTGGGTTAAGATAACTACGAATTTGACTGTAATCCAAAGTATGGAAGGTTCTAGTGGACTGCTGCGAGATTTGAACTTTTTAGTGTTTGTATTTTTCAATGGTGTTCGTTAGGTTCTTGGCCCTAGTTATTCTCGGTGTCGATCAACCATTTGTATAGCGTGCTAGCTTCTACTTGACTCGTGAATAATAGATGAAACTGGTTGGCCAGACGTGCGAATTTTCCGTTTTCAGCTGCTGAATCGCACACTGCTCTCCCATGGCTCACCCGGCTTGCTCCCAATTGTACTCTGAAATGAGGTTATCACAAATTTCCGTTGAATGTCGACCACTCTCAGACAAGCTGACCGGTTTTGTGTGTTTAGCTAAAAGCAAACAACATTTCCTTTGGTTTTGTGCCTTCAGCACTGGTTTCCTGCACAGTTTGCCTCGATTGCCTCCAATCCTCTCAGACCCTAATTCTAATCAGTGCCTGGGAAGTCGTTCATGGTTGGGCGTTGTGCGTCTGCCTGCGAACTAATTCTTCCTCTATCTTTAAAATAATTAAAAACCGCGATCTTTTTTAATGAATGCTTTTTGCGACTGTGTAAACATTGCCACTGCGGTTAGTCCTCGTGTGCCACCCTCCTGATTGGACGCTGTTGCTGTCTCCTGGCCGACGGGCATTGCAGCTGGTCATTTTCAAGCTATTGGTTTTTATCTCTGATGGTCATTCATGGTGATAACTGCCTGGGACATCTGAACATTCACACCAGAGAACCGTGTTCTCCAATCGGATTCACCTGGGTGGCACGACTGGAAAGACCCATATCGTACGGCGCATGTAATTTTAATGCATTCAACATTCCAGTGTTGCTAAATTACTAATCGAAGCCAGCAGTAAATGCAGCATGAACCAACGACTAAGAAACAGTGGCAATGATGTCCCACTTGCTGATGTGAGGAGACAATTTTCCTGTCAACATTTCTCTTTTTACTTCCTGTAGAATTCAAGGAGGCATTCTCCCTCTTCGACAAGGATGGTGATGGCACAATCACAACCAAAGAACTCGGAACAGTCATGAGGAGTCTTGGTCAAAACCCCACCGAAGCAGAGTTACAGGATATGATCAACGAAGTTGATGCTGACGGTAACCATGGAAACAGTGAAGTGCATTTTGAGATGTGTTGCTCCATCGAAGACTGCCCCAATCTGATGTTATTTTTTCTGTCTCGTTGTGTTATCAGGTAATGGAACAATTGACTTTCCTGAGTTCCTCACCATGATGGCCCGCAAGATGAAGGACACTGATACCGAAGAGGAAATCCGAGAGGCATTCAGAGTCTTTGATAAGGACGGCAATGGTTTCATCAGTGCCGCTGAATTGAGACACGTCATGACTAACCTTGGAGAGAAGCTTACTGATGAAGAGGTCGATGAGATGATTCGAGAGGCTGACATTGATGGTGACGGTCAAGTGAATTATGAAGGTTAGTGGCTTGGCATCACGTGCATATTTGTGTTGTCGTATGGCATAAATTGATTTTTATTAACCAGGAAAATACACTGCCAAAAACAGCCATTTTATCGAGAGAGATGGCTTTCGTTACTGCTTAATATTGACATTACCAATGTTATCTAGTTATATTAGCAATGGTATATAGTTATCGTGAATTATTTCTTTTCGTTTCAGAATTTGTTAAAATGATGACTTCCAAGTAGACCTTAGTCAGTTGTACATGCTACCAACCTGCGCCTTTGAAGTCATCTACCTGCCGAGCACTTGAGAAACACGCACCGACTACAGCCCTGTTGCCGTCCTTGTACACCAATGTCATAACTCTGCATAACAAAGATTAACATGTCTCGACGTAAGCGTTATTGGGTACCTGACACTGCTATGACGGGATATAACTGATTAGCTATGTAAGTTATTGATCAAGTGCTGTGTAGATGCTTGTTTTCTGTTCTGGTTTTGATCTCTTTTCAATAGAAACGTTAATCCAACTGATATGCTGTCGTCTTTGTTTGATGTTTGTCTTTCTGCGTACAAGAGATAGATTGACTCATTTGGGTGCATTATCAGCAAGCTACTTGCTTTTCTCCACACAACACCCAGTTTTCTGACGATCAATGTCTTGCGATGACAGTTGCCAGTCCTGTCAAATTTAACTCTATGGAATGGTGGGTCCTCCTATAAATGAACTGAATTTAAGAAATAAGACCGGATCGAGCAGAGGGGAGTGTTATGGTGTAAATGGAAAGCCAGGTTTGGAATTCTGCTTAGACCTGAAAAGTTTCAGATAATCTAATCAAACTGCAAACATATTTGACCGAGGAAAACAAAATTAGATGTTTTCAAGGCTCCTAATATTGGCGTTTAAGTAGTTGTTGCATCCTTTTTGGCACTGCTAGAGATAAACCAGTAAAACCACTATACATAGTAGAAATGACATGTTGCCTTGTACAATAAATAATTTCTTTGCAGAGTTTCTAATTTCAATTGAGATCATTCAAGCCTAACTAGAAATAGAATTGCTCACAACGACTGACCAACAATTACACACAACGAAAGAATGACGTTAGCGAGGGTTGTTCGCTGATTCAGCAAGCGCTCTAGCCAACTGGTTATCCTCCTCTTCCTGTAATGTTGACCCTGAAGTTGTTTCGCTTGGCACTGAAAGAAATTAAAATGCTTGAGAATTCAATTTGGAACTCAGTCTTCGAACGTTTTATCCGCCAGAAAATTTGGACAATATTTAGAGACGTAATTATGTGATAAATTAGGCTACAGACGTGTTCTTATGACGCCACAAGTGTGCTTGGTTATTAGTGGCAGGCATACATTAGAAGCTCGATCAAATTTGCCCTGATAGCATTTCAAACTCAGGACGGATGCCGGAGGCTTGTTGCAATATCAAACATCCTTGCTATTTATGCCTTGGTAAATTCTGGTCTCTCCTTTTAATATATTTGTGGAAACTGCTCAGGCAAGGCCCACAGAAGATAACCCTAAATTGTATTTTGCTGCTAACTGCATGTCTTGAGATAATTTACTGCTATTTAAAATTAAAAATATTAGAAAGATTTGAGCAGCAAATTATAAGTTGTCGAGTAATCGAACCTTTAAATTCATAAATTAATTGGAACAACATAACTAATGATGGGAATAAGCCAAATTAAATGCAAATAATAATAATAATAATAAAAATAATACAATTAAATTAATAACAATAATAATTACCCCCTGTATCAGTATACGGCAAGTGATACCTTCTTGATGCTGGCGTGCAAACTCAGGTAGCTCTGACTCCGGGAGAAATGAAGTTTCGGTGTTTGTTGTTCCGATGCAGAGAGCGTTTTTGTGAAGGTCAATACAACACTGTAGAAGGAAGAAGAAATAAGAAGGATTGTAGACACATAAAACTATTTGATGAAAAGAATGTTAAGTAGAAAATGCTTCATCATCTGGAGAACAGTAGTAGGCCTATCATCGAGTGATCACAGGTGCCGTCGAGATTGCTACGTATAGATTAACATATTACAGTGAAACGTGTCTAACAGTCACCTCCAATCTGTGGTCACCTCTGGAATTTGAGAAAAGTGACCTTTATAGACAGGTGACCTTTCTGTCCAGGTTGATTTCTATAGAAAGCGTCATTTTGGGGTTATGAAGAGTGGCCTTTATGCGCAGATCGCTTCTCTATAGAGGTGGCCGCTATTACAGGTTTGACTGTAGGCTAGTCACAAAATAATCTGTTTACAAAATCAATGGTTTCTTTTTACAAGATCGGCAGTCGGCAGGTATATTTCAATTAAAGTAAGTGGTTTGCTTGATTGAATTTTGTTCCTGTAATACAATAAACACAATACCGTGACGGAAAAGGGGTTTTCCAGCTGTCGCAAATTGGTAGTAGTTTGAAACATATGCACCAGCCACAATGCCATATCGTATTTTGCACTTTGTATATGGTACAATGTTTAACTCTCAAAGTATACATGTCTAACCATTTTAATCATAAGTTCAATCATAAATCATAGTCAGGCCTACCTGATGACGCTTGAGCATGTCCAAACCAAGAAGCATGTCCATTTTCTGATCTTCTAACACAACAAATGACGATGGAAAAAAATTTGATTCAATTTGGATCTGGCAGACGTGGACCCTTCCTAAGATCCGCTGAGTGCCGACGCCAACGGCTGTACCAGACCACCGATGGTCCATAAGATGTGTAATGTTGCAACGCTCCGCACAGGCTTTGCTCATGATTGTCATTTGAGCACCCGAGTCAACAAATGCCTTCACAGGATGACCGTTAACATGACAGTTGATGTACAACATGAACACCTGAGCAAATGACTCAGGCGAATGTTCCATGGCTGTTGCCATGTTGGCATTGACATTCTCCATGCGAATTTCTTCAGCAATGCGTCTTTGTACTTCCGGGTCAAATGGACTAGCTGTGAGGAGCTGGATGCGCTCCCTCTGGCGCTCCATCAATTCTACTCTTTGTTCCTGAAAGACCCGCCTAAATTGTTCGGCATCGTTGCTAAGAAGTGCTTCTGCTAGTCGTGGGTTGCGCTCCTTTAGCAAAGATAGCTGATGCGAATTAGACAGAAGCATTTGACGAACTACTTCAGGGTCTTCTAAGCCTGCAGAACTTCCGCTTGATGAAGAGGCAGGAGGTTGTTGTGGTTGCTGTCTTTGTGGTGCAACACGATGCTGCGGTGGTTGCGGCATGGATCCTGGAAGCTGGACTGATGACCAGTCGATTGTCTGAGAAGTGGGACCAGATGATCCTAGAAAAGACAAATGGCATTGGATTTGGAGAGTTTCCGGTGCACAGCTATATATAAGACCGCTAGGGACCTGACAGTCTTCATGGACTGGGACTAAATATCTAGTCTAGAGTAATTGCAAAATTTGTATATATGGGACTTAAGATCTAGTCTCCCAGACTACGATTTGGTTCCGGTCTGGCTGCAACAAGGAATACCATTTTTTAAGTTCGAAAAATGATTGAATGGAGATTGAATATGAATTTAAAGTCAGTGTCGTGATGCCTTTGCGACGATAATGAAAAATATTATATTTTATGGACATTACATAAAATACTGTAGAGCATTCATAGTGGACATTAGACGGCTTATCAGGTCAAGAGGATTGATTTGAAGACTGGGCTATTCTGGCTAGTAAATAAAATAAGGCTACGGCGACTGTCATAATAATTCTATCTTGTCCCAATTGAACAATGCACTCACTTGCAGGGAGACTGGCTGGCTGACGTGGAACTGCAGGCAAGGGGGACGAGCGCTTTTCAGTGAGCAGGATAACATCTCCATCTCCTACTCCAAGAGACGACACACTTTGGTTGTCACCAGTGACAGCTTTGCCATTCAAAAACAAGATCTGATTGCGAGGGGCAACCTGCGTTTCTAACTCAATCAGAACTCGCAGGTTCTCTAACTCAATATCTGGGCTGATCTCCAGCGGTAAAACTGTGTCTTCAAAGGAAATAGTTACCTGCATGTCTGTGCGTGTCCCTGGCGGACTATCTCGTGAATTGCCGGTAAGGAGATGCGACCAAAGTCAAAAGATTCGTCTGTTGATGGTCACATAAAAAGATTCAAACTGAAACCGATGTTTCTAGATGCAATGTCAGCAGAAGCACAACATTCAGACCCAGGCTTATGCAAAACCAGGGTAGCGTAAGCACCAGCGAAACAAGACAAAACCTGTGCGTTTTACTATTTTAGATGAACACTAACTCCTCAAAATAGAATATTTACATCACGTAATGTTTTAAATCGTAGCTATAGCATTTATGAGGATTTCTAAATTATTCTCCACTTGTAGAAGCTATGTGTAGCATGAGGTTATTTAGTCGAGTACCCCCCGAGAGAATCGCACTTAGTTGCACGGCGCTGACCGTCAGGTCCGCAGAAATCCAAGATGTCGGCTGCTGGAGTGAACAACGAATCTGAGGACGCCTCTACTCTGCAGTTTACAGACGGTAAATGATCAAACGACGGCTCCTTGTGATACCTAAATGCACTTACTGGTAACACAGTCTAACTCTGTAATAGTGTATAAATTTAATACTAGTACATGATTAATGATGATTTATCTTGAGCCTTTTATCGTGGAGTCAGACGTGGTTCGTGGACTGGACTCACTAGCGGACTACCCTATAAGTTAGGCCTACCTCATGTTCAGAGTTCAGACTAGGCTATTTAATTTGGCATTATTCAAATGAAATGCAAAAGGTCTATAGACGTAAGCAATAGCTGAGCTAATCTGTAAAAATCATAAATGGCTGTTCTGCAAACTACAACAAAACCAGTGTGGAAAGTTTGCTTTGTGTATACCTCTTGAAAACTTGATTGACAACTTTTGATATTGATTATGTAATTTGTTTTCTTTTGAACAGAATTTAAATCAGCTCAAACTTTGCTCATCTCAGAAGTGGCCATGTTGCTTGACCATCGCAAAGTGCAACATGAAAGCGCCGAGAATCAAGATGGTCTAGACTTGTCGGAAGTCTTCATGAAGACAGCCGAGTACACACAGAAATTCAGCTGTTTCAAGAACAGAGAAACAATTGCTCAAATTAGAGGGTATGGAACTTCATTTGCAGTTCATTTGTAGCGTACTATGCCAGTTGGCTAGTCTGCAGAAATGGGAAGTTTTCAATGAGAGCTCAAGGGTTGCAGGACGATTAAGGGCAAGGGGCGGAATCCTAGTCAAGGTGGCCTGCAAAGGCAATCTGTCTACTCGTCGGGTAAGCAGACAGCAGCAAGCAATATCTTTAAATAATAATCCCTGTTTTTAGACTAGGCACAGATTTTGGTATTTAGTTTACCATCAGCAAGAAAAGCATGTTTAATCTAAGACTAAAAGGCAAACATATACAGTGAAACCTGTCTATAACGGTCACCTCTGGGACATGAGAATAGTGGCCTTTATAGACAGGTGGCCTTTCTGTCCAGGTTGATTTCTATAGAAAGTATCATTTCGGGGTTATGAAGAGTGGCCTTTACACACAGGTGGTTGCTCTATAGAGGTAGCCACTAATACAGGTTTGATTGTATTGAGAATTTTTTTCTCGGGGCGCAAATGCCAAACTCTGCAAACTGGCCAGTTGGCAATTGACCTACAATATGATCAATAGTCTTATAAATGAAACACAATATTATGGTCTGTTCAATGTCAGTCACTCTCATTTCCAATATCGACGAGGTTAAATGACATGAAGCTTCAGGCATTGATGTATTCATTAAAATTCGGAAAACACAAATGGTACATCTGTTCTCAGATTTTTTGTCATGTAAATCTTTCTACTAATCTTCTTCAGCATCACTTTATTTATTGTCCGTTGCATTCAACGTATTTAATTTACAAGAATATTCCCAGCTTTTGTCCACTATTATCAGCCACAGTGCCAATGACAGTGGTGGATCGAGTACTTTATTTTTGTAGTTCGCTACAACTCTCTTTCTCTTGTAGTACCATAGCCGATGCGGCTCTCGACGACTCAAGTTGAACATTTCAAAGTTCTATTTCGCGCGGAATCCCAAATAGCTCTTAGAGTTTTTAGGCCCGTGAAATCTTTGACTTGGTCGAGGAACAGGAGTCTCTGTCCACCTCTTGCTTTTTTCCCAGGAACTTTGCCGCTTAGGCTGAGGTCTTCAAGTTCGCCTTTCCTGATGACAAAGTCCGTTTGCCTTTTCTTGATAATTTGTAAGAGTTTTCGTTGTTGTCCAACTCGTTGGAGCACTGAGATGTTTGTTTCATGCTCTGTGTACGAGACGCGAAGCATGTGACGGTAGAACCGCATTTCTGCAGCTTCGATGTTCTTTGTCGTCGCTGCTGATAGAGTCCACGACTCGCACCCATAAAGTAGAATCGGCCAGATAAAGCATTTGAGTAATCTAATTTTCAACGCAATTGAGAGTTTACGATCTTTGAGAATGGCAGACATTTGATTGAAGCTTGTCTTGGACATACCGATACGTCTTTTAATTTCCTTGTCGCACTTGCCATATGTTGTTAAAAAAGCCCCAAGGTAGTTGAATGATTCGACCTGTTCCATTGCGGTACCATTGCAGATGAGGTTGCACGTTGGAAGCTGCCTTTCTCTAGAGACAACCATGCAGAACGTTTTGTCGCAGAAGCGTTTGCTACAACTACAACTACAGGAAAAATAAAGTAGTTGGCTAAAACTATTTGCTACATCTGCCCAAAAGTAGCTAACTACTTTGCTAAATGACTACTTTCATTTTAAAGTCAACCAGAAGCAAGAAGTTTGGCTTTTCATCATCATTCACAACATATACGGCTTGTTAGGCGAACAAGACTTCAAGCACCAGCTATATCATGCTACTTTTAAGTCAATTATGCAGTTCTAGTGGACAGTGTCATCTCAACTTTCAAGCCTTTTTCACAAAACAGTGTGCTACTGTCTCAGAATTCTCAAGAATTTGCAAAATCCAGATGCAAATGTATGTGGAAAAAGTCGCTAAAATGATTATCTTAAATCAAAAAGTAGTTTGCTACTTCCACCACTTGTCAATAACAAAACAGACCTGTGTTAGCTAAGATTCATTGGCTTGACATTGTGATGTACCTCCTTCGTTTCTTCAAATGTCTTGGTTATTGTGTTGGCCTAATGACTCCTATACATAAGCCTGAAGTGTTTCTATTCAGCAAGACAATGACAGACTGAGAATTATCTTTTTATTGATGCATGGATGGCCTGGAATCATCTTCAGCTCAACGAAAAGAAATCAGAGTTAATTATGCTGCATTCATGCCACCCCCACCTCCTCCTTTGGAAAGATTGCGTGTTGATGATGTTGTCATCAATCGAACGCCAAAGACGTCTCTGATATTTCTCATGGTTTGTACGGAAGAGGTGATTCGTTCAACTTAGCAGTGGAAGCATCTCAAGTAGGGCTCCGAACTACCGGGAAAATTCATTCTCGGCTTCCCGACACTGATTCCCGGGACCCGAACGAGTCCCGCTTTTTGTTTCTATTGTTGTTGCACAGCATACAAAGCTTTAGACGTCTGTTCGCAAGTAAACAAACTAAATGATAACCAAGGCGAGTAAATTCTTCGCGAAAAGACTGAGAGTGTAGACAATTCGGTGAAACAATGTTCCTAAACAACTTCATTCAAAGTAATCCGCTAAAGTTTACAGCGACTGTGGTCACCATGAAGGCTGATGAGACAGCGTAGTGAATGTTGTTGAAACGGAAGAGCAGAACAGGTCGGTCGTAACTTGTACTACACATATTGTTGCCAACACAGCAAATTAATTTCAAGTTTAAGAAATCCTCGAATGTTAAGACTGTTTGAACAATAAAGAAAGCTGATGAGGCCGAGGCAGCCGTTCGCATTTTTTGGAAATGAGCAGCAGACCTCGCAGCAGACTAAACAGAGTTTACAACACTCCAATCGAATCTCCCAAGGCCAACACAAATTAGACAGAAAACTTATGTCCAAAGCCTGAGTTCAACAGATTCTTTAAAGCACAAAAAATCCAAATCTTGTGTATAGCAGTGCTAAATCTATTCCCGGTTCCCGTAATAAATGTCGGGTCCCGGTTTCCCGGGTCTCGATTCGGAGCCCTAATCTCAAGACCGAAAACAGTGGAGAGGCATCTGTTGTGATATCATATCTGCACCGACATCTGCATCGGCTATGCCGTATCGCAGATAACGGTCGATACGATGCGATACGAATGCCAAATGCCCGCAGCATTGCAGTGGAGATGGAGTCCTCAATATCCATGGAGAACCACATCAGCAATGTATGCAAATCAGGGTTTGTCTATCACATGATTACCAGCAGATGCCTAAGTTGAAAACGTATGGCCCAAGAGCGTTCTCTAATGCTGCACCTATTCTCTGGAACTCTTTGCCATCTGAAGTCCCGTCGGCACACTCGGTCGACGGCTTCAAGGGCATGATTAAAACATATCTGTTCAGAAAAGCATTTTCGTGAATGGCAAATGACTTATGTTTTAATAGTTTCTCGATCTAATTTTCTTCTATTTTATGCACCGTTAAATTATACGATAGTTAATTTTATGAAAAACACTTATTAATAGATTTTATAACCACAGAGGTGGTTGCCTACATGCTTTTTACTAAGTACTAATGGTAATATTCAATTGCCTTGTGTCTCGTTTCCTACATTTTCTATTTGTATTTGCAGGCTTTTGTCCAAGAAGAACCTGCATCAGTTTGAGATTGCTTGCCTTGCCAATCTATGTCCTGAAACTTCAGAGGAGGCATTGAAGCTTATACCAAGGTAGGCTGCTTACTTCAATCAATAGCTCAGATTGGAAATTGGATGTTTGCTGACCATATTAAACAATGCAACTCGAAAGCCACCTCTTTGTACTACTAATGACCCCTGCTTCTATTGGTCAATTGAGATTTCTATATTCAACCTGTTTTAATTAATAAACAAATCTTTCTTTAATTAGCTTTTCAAAGTGCCTCTATTGCCAAATTTGATATTTCAGATCTCAGTAGATCTCTGATCAGAAAATTTGATTGGCAAAAGAATTTCTTAGCAACATCAGAAATCAAAGCTATTGGTGCATTCATTGTTCAAACTCATTCCAATACATGTAACTGGCATTTCATTGTTTTGAGAGGACAGTTTTAACGGCCAAGGCCATTCATTGAGATTGACTATCAGCAAAAGAGTAGTGACGAATGCATTTCAAGCAGGGACACTTTCTATGGACAGGATGTGAGACGGTTCAGCAAAACTCACCCATTTAACTAATTACAGTCAAACCTTTATTAGCGGCCACCTGTGTATAAAGGCCACTCTTCATAACCCCAAAGTGAAATTTTTATAGAAATCAACCTTGACAGAAAGGCCACCTGTCTATAAAGGTCATTTTCCTCAGGTCCCAAAGGTGGCCGTTATAGACAGGTTTCACTGTACATCAGAAAGGAATAAGACTAATAATGCTGGTCTTACTACTTACTTCCTTCTAGTTTATTCTGCAATAGTTTTGATTGGTGAGTTGTGGTTTCTCAGGATGTAATGCATCTGAACTGTTTATTTTGTGTAGCTTGGAGTCAAGATTCAACGAAGAAGAGCTACAGCAGATGCTAGATGAAATTATGACGCACAGGAGGTTTCAAGGATAGTAGCGAGCGAAGCTAATCCTTCCTCGGAGCTGAGAAGGGACCAGAACTAAATGGCATGGCTATGATTCGTGTCAAGCGATAATCAGCGCCCAACACTGCCCTTGCTGCAACGAAAAGCACATTAGTGCTTCAAGGGTATCTGTTGGCTGTTTCGGATTGAATGATGGACTGCACTTGTATTGGTGCGTCTTCTGATACCGGACTGATATTTTCGTTGTCTGCTTTTCTGCAGGCGGTGTACATTTGTATTAAACAGAATATACTACCTGACTATGATGAATGAGGAATAGATGACTTGTTCTGGGTATAATATGAGTGATGGACATATTGAACATTTTTGAGGTGGCATGGTATTATCAATTACTTGTTGAAATACTGTTGTCCATGAACTACAAACTGCATATCATATGATGGCATACAACATGATGTTGATTCGCCCATTTTTGGAAGAGCAAACACCAAATGGAAAACTGGACAAAACGTTGGAACTGAATTCTTCAATTTCTCATGATGCTAAAACTCAGCGAGGATTCCTCAATGTCTGAGCTCCAAGCGTAGGCTTAAAAATTTTTTCACTGAGAGGTCTGAAAAGATTTAGGTCGACTCAAGGTGGGTCGACTAAGATTTCATGTTGATTTAGGGCACAATGCAAGACGTCATAACTTTTTCAATTTTGTAATTTGTGTTATTCGTCAGTGGAACTCATTATCAGAAGAAATTGTTTGCTCAAAGTCTCTTCCAGAGTTTACGAATAAAGCAGTTCCGTTTTTAAATTGTATTTAGTTTTAAATATCAGTACAGTGTATAGTCTTAGTGTATGTATAACCAATACCTCCTATTGTGTATTGTTTGTTTCTCAAATACACATATAAAAGGATAGGCCTAACAAGAGGCTTCAGATGTATACAAACTTGACTACAGTCAAACCTGTATTAACGGCCACCTCTATAGAGCAGCCACCTGTGTATAAAGGCCATTCATAACCCCAATATGGCACTTTCTATAGAAATCAACCTGGTCCTGGACAGAAAGGCCACCTGTCTATAAAGGTCATTTTTCTCAGGTCCCAAAGGTGACCGTTATGGACAGGTTTCACTGTACTGGTTTTTCTAAGTCACCGACATGCGTTTCACAATTCGACACACTTGCATTATATGAAATGATGCAGGAACGACAATGGAACCACTTCACATAGTTTGATTTCCTAACAACTGATACCAATGATCCTTGCTGTTTTGACTTTCAAATCACTGGACATTTCTCTTCACATACTCTGTTGTTGAATAGAGAAATTTACAATACTTGCTGTGAACATTTCATAAAACACAGCAATTTGAAGATAGAACGCTACTGGCTAGTGGTACAATTATGGTCAATTTTTTTCTACGTAGTAAGAGGATTGTGAGGTAATGGAGAGACAACAGCAATGCTGTTATTCCCATTCTGTGGTGCCAGGTGGTTTGGCAGTGAGATCGTACATGATGCGTGACACCCCAGGAACCTTTTTCATGCATTGCACCATCTCAAAGACCGCCTAAAAAGAACAGAAAACAGAATAAATAAATCATTGATCAAACGTCAATTCGATTTAACTAGTAACTGATTGAATGACACGTCACCTCATGCGGAACAATCAGTTACCTTCTCTGGAATGTGAACACCCGGACAAGCGGGTATGCCGGTCATGAAATCATTGGTGATAAATGTGCGAATGACAGCAGATCGCTGGCAGGAGGGAAGGCGCATCACTGAATCGCGATCGAAGTGAATTGGTACTAGAACAATTGGCATCTGACTGATCTTTGAAGTCAGAGCTAAAAAATACACAAAAGACAACACCATTATTTATTACATATCAAGTAAAATACAAGAGTAAAGTGTTGCAGTGATATTACATGTTCTGTTCTTCTCTTACCGTTTCTCTCCAACACGGCATTAGCCTCAAAATCAAGTTGCCTCAAAGTGCTGAGCACGTTTGCTGTGAGAAATGTCGGCGTGACATCAGAGACATTTTCGGTAAGTTTTGAGCCAAACACGTAAACAATCCTGCGTGTCAGCAAACAAAATAAGAAATATGTATCAGAATGAAAATTAAGCCATGTGCAATCCTAATGCATTTCGGTATATATGTGAGTTAACCTGTGGCACAGACAGATGTGGCACTAGGGGGGTTCCTGTAGCCTTTCGTTGGGGGAAACCTAGCCCCCCATCGGGGAATCTGCATCTGCTCTGTCGGGAAAGTTATGCTCGTAGTTGTTGCAATCTCGGTCACAATCCTGTGTTGGATAAATCCAGATGACGAGCAACATTACGACATATTATGAGGGTCAGAAATCGGAATTTGCTGATTTCAATGTTTACGCATTTTATAGAAATTTACGCTGCTTGCTTAGCCCCCCCCCTTCGGCTTTATGTATGGTTCGTTAACCTACAATGTTATCCATGATGGTGAATTTCTGGGAGCATTCTTCACTGTATAACGTGTTGGTTTCAGCATAATCTACGTAACTGCACACTTGTATCTTGACATGATTAACACTGCCCTTTGTTGACGGAGCGATGCAGCAGGATGGCATACCAAAAAGAAATCACCATTGCATTTAGCATATCTTTGAATAAAATCATGAATCTATGAAAACAAGTAAATCTTATCCGACTCCCTTTATCCACACATTCAGCAAACAAGCAGCGATAAACCTTGGCAAAATAACATTTAATTACAGTGAAACCTGTCTATAATGGTCACCTTTGGGACGTATGGAAAATGACCTTTATAGACAGGTGGCCTTTCTGCCCAGGTTGATTTCTATAGAAAGTNCCTTTATAGACAGGTGGCCTTTCTGTACAGGTTGATTTCTATAGAAGGTGTCATTCTGGGGTTATGAAGAGTGGCCTTTATACGCAGGTGGCTGCTCTGTAGAGGTGGCCGCTAATACTTGTTTGATTGTATGACTAAATTATATAAATGTATTTACTATCATTGCTATGACATGATCGTGAATTCTCGAGAAAAAGAGATTCACATCAAATACACATTAAACACATGTGATGGATATCTACGACTTGACAAAATGGAATTATCTATTGCTGGTGTGGCAGGAAATAATTGAAGGAGACAAAGTCAGTTATATAAAGCAACCTTGTTAACATCATCATAGTTTTCTAGCCAGACTGTGTGGTAATAAGCGAGTAATGATAGTTAGCAGGTTAAAACAATTGATTACGCAACAGAGCTTGCTTCTCAAACTGAATAGCTATTAAGTGGGTTGTGATATTAACGGAGGTGATATTAATGGCGTTACACTGTAGTGCATTTCCTGTCCTTCTCTTATGTCAATATAGGCCTATGTGGCTATAAACAACCAAATCGATAGGCCTACATGCTACTGAGTCATTGACCATTCTACAGCCAGATGTTTACAGTATGTGACGACAGAACTTGAGATTAAACTTGCTAGCACTTTACCTATCATCTTACCGATTGACATTTCGGCACAGTTTAGGAATGACCTTGGCAAAAGCCAGCAGAGATTTCCAACACGGTGGCTCATCACTAGATAAAGCAGCAACATAACTGTATGTCCGGCAGTCACCCTACATGTAATCAAAGAAAATAAGTTCTGGGGTCATATTTCACATGCAAATAAATCATGTCCACTGTATTGACACAACGTACGCTAGGGAATACCACATGACGCCTATCAGAGTGGGAAAGTGTAATCTAAAACAGAGNGCCATCATAGTATTATTTAGATGAAACCGGTTCTTACTCCGACTGTGTAATATCCATCCAAGACGCAAAGCTATCATGTATGATGTAATCCTGGACTTTGTATGAAACGTATTTTTATAGTAAAACCAATTGGAACCCAAAAACCAACTGCATCATTTATTGACGCAAATCAAAACCAGTCGTTTCACACGTTCATGCTTGGCTGATTAATGAGCAGGGTGTTGTTGCACTTCTGTACTTTGAACGATACATTGTAGTTGGAAGGCATGAGCTCCCCCTCTGGGGTCTTCCCCCGTTGATGGGTTCATTGTCTTGTTCCATTAATCACATTGATTACCTGGACGCCAACAGATTTGATTGGAAGCAGCGAAACGGAGCCGCGGAATTTTGTGCTGATGTCTTCCAGTGTCTTCAGCTCAGAAGTAGACAGACCAGACTGGATTGTTTTCAGAAGCGGATGAGGCTGGAAAGCAAAACGAAAGCAAACAACTGGATCACATCACAAACAAATGTCAATACACAAACATCCAAGCACCACAAATTATTTGGATCTCCTGGTAAACTTTCATTACCTAATATGGTAATATCAATTGGCAAATCTGCACACACATCTATTAGCGAACATCATCGTTTGGCAATAAAATACATACCGGCATATTTCTCAAATTAGTTTATTTTCCGTAAACTGTTACACCCGCCAATCAATGTAAACGTCAAAAAAATAATTTTTAATTATGTTCTTTGTAGATTATAATCCTTGGTTTGTGAAATTGTATTCAGATTTTCTGTCAGTGACACTGTGGCGGTTCATTGTCCACCAGCTATGGACTGGTCTCACGTTGTTGTTGCTGTGTTGTTTCAATATTGCGTAAGACATGTAAACATGCGTTTTGATGATGTAAGACCTTCTCGATGTTCTTCATTACATTCATCATCATCATCATTTATTCAGTGATCCAATCAGATACAAGTTCTGTCTTTCGTGGAGCTGAGTTTACAAACTAATGCATAAATCATAATAAAATGTTTTTCTTTTTCTATTTTTGTCTTTTTTTGTTTGCTTTTTTACCTAACATGTTCTTTAATAATTGAGTTGAATCTGGCCGCACTAGCAATCGACTTCATTTGCGATGGCAGACCGTTCCATAGACGGGCCCCAGCAGCCTGAAAGGAGTGACAATGGCTGAATTTGATGTAGCAATTATTATTAGTAAAAGATTGTGTCTTTGAAGAGAATGGATGTTGGAAAAGGTCTCCGATCATTGTTGTCAATTAAGGTAAACGCACAAACTGCAACACAACAGCTATGTGCTCTTGGCATTCTCTCATGGTCATGATGCCACAGCTTGAATATCAGCTCCCGTTCCTCACCTTTACGAGTGTTTCAGCATAATTCACAATCAATCCAAGCAGAGAGTTTGTCTCTGTGAAATCCCCTTCGACGTATGGCTCATCCGCACATATCACACGAACGGCAAGACCAGGGCCTAACAACAACAACGGCAATAACACGATATAGCAAGGCTAACATAGATCAAAACAGATTGGTTTTAATTGTTGCAAATCAAATCATATGAGAAATACTAGAGACAACTAGTGGTTCGCTGACGACATCGAATACTCAGACTGCATCACAATTTGTGGGTCAACTCAAGGACTTAGAACTAAATAACACTGGACCTACATAGCATAATGTTGTTGTCTGTCTGTATATATGTGTCGTTTGACTCGTTTGTCACCTTGTGTGATATTGGAGCCCCCTGTGATGCGTAATTACTTACATTGTTCTGATGTTATTGCAAATTACATTCAGTGATCACTGATCATGCAGTCGTCGAGCAAAGCGGTCGCTCGTTGCACTTTTGATGTCTCTCTTCTTTTCCTTTAGATCAATTAAACATAGCCCTGTTGACAACTGTAACTCCTTCATCAGTGAGACATTACATAAATACAACATTAGGAGGCTGATTGCATGGCTTGCACAAAGAGGAGCAATCAGCTGTACCTGGGAAAGGGTGTCTGTCAACAATGTGGGGTGGTAGGCCAAGGTCTCTACCAAGTTGGCGTACTTCGTCCTTGTGGAAGTCTTTCAGAGGTTCAATCACCCTTCCCTTCAACAAGAAAGAAATGGCGTAGAGACATGTGCAAAATGGCAAAGGAACGATGCAACCTACCACAAGGTCCCTAGTACAGTAAAACCTGTCTTTAACAGTCACCTTTGGGACCTGAGGAAATGACCTTTATAGACATGTGGCCATTCTGTCCAGGTTGATTTCTATAAAAAGTAATGTTTTGGGGTATGAAGATTCAAGATTGGCCTTTACACACAGGTAGCTGCTCCATAGAGGTGGCCACTAATACAGGTTTGACTGTACTGTGAGGTGTCTTTTGAACCGGAGAGTTCGAAACGGATAGTCTTCGAGAACGATGGTCAAAATCAAGGTCAATACTAGAACAACTCAGGAAAACTATGTTTCATGTGCTTAGCCTACACGTTGATGTCGAGAGCAGTCATGCATGTCATCAAACCAAAGCTATGAACATTTCTTGTTCCTTCTATAATAACTTCTTGTCTGATTTTTCAACAACAAACTGCAAGCGTTGTAGATCAACTGGTCACTAAATTTCAAATATGCAATGGCAGAATTCGATAATTAATTGGCTATAGTTGATTTACGTCGCTGGAATATTAGCCATTACCTGTTTCCTTAGCTCTCGCACCAGTTCGGTATCATTGTGGTGTGTCTTGATGGCGTCAGCTTTCCCACTGGCAAGCTTAGATGCACTCTCAATTAAATCAGGCCGAAGTGTCCCTGAATTGAAACAACAACAACAACAACAGGATGTTGTGTATCATTGGGAAAGAGCTCTGATACATCCTAAATGCCTGGACATTGCTAATTACGTTTCTTGTTGCATTTGAACTTGTGTGTTCAGTGGTATAATGTCCGTTGGCAACTTGGTATGGATCTTGGTACTCAACAGATATGTAAATGTCCTGATCAGTCGATCATAACATCATCGACAAATCTGATTTTTCCCAATTCGACTCGCAGCAAGGGAAAGTAGTTTCTCATAGCTTCCCATATCAATGACATCCTAACATATAGTAACGCCAAACAGTGATTTAATGTTTATGTATCTGTTCCAATACAACCTAACAAATCAACATATCAACATATCTGCACTAATGCAAAACGTCTAAATAAACCTATAGCCTTTTACAGGCCTCAAACTAATTGAACAGCACCAATGAATAAAACAGAACGCTAAGATGTACGCAAATTGTGGAATTACCTTGGACAAGGTACGTTGTGGCAGGGTCAAGATTAAGTTCTTTCATAACAGCATCAGAAACCTGCAAATAGCATCATTAAAAGCTAAGAAAGCCAACTAATGGTGCAAATGAGCTTGTTTTGAATTACATTGATTTGATTTGGGTCTGTTTAATTAATTATTGAACGGGTAGTAGCTGACACATGTTCGTAGTGATAACTTGACTTAGTTAACATTTTGTCGTCATTTTAAGAATATATAGTTGTGTCATCTCCTAATTACCCTCCTTGCTGTCTGCACCTCCTTGAATCAACAAATCCCTCTGTAGGCCTACTGTATTCTACACCGTATCTCGTGACTTAGAGTTCTGGCATTAACAAACATATGAACTCCTTGGAGCTCTGCCATCTCTCCCTGATGTAGGACGAGTAACCGGTCTGTATATATATATAT
>OFHS01002183.1:4511-19272 GCA_900245855.1 Calvadosia cruxmelitensis
CGATATTGCAAGGTTACATTTTAAAATACTATAGACGGTACTTATATTTGCTATCATATTTCATGTTAGGTACGTAGATTTTGAAATGCTAATTTGCGAGATTTATAAGATTAACGTTATATAGCGGGTTCAAAATTAAAACATCAAAATTTAGTGACAACAGGTTTTTACTGCAAGACGGGTTGTAAGCAACAGAAACAGTCCCCGCAAGGAAGAATAACTCGAAGCACAGCAAACGCGGGTCAAAATTCAATTCGGATGGGTGCACCAACAAAATTCAAATTTGTCTCACGCCATCTACTGCAGTGATTGTTAAGGAGAAAAGAATACTATTGTTAGGTCATCTATTCGGAGTAGAACAACATTGCAAGCAACCCATTCATGACGTTTTACAACACTCTTCAGTTATAGCTCGAAGAAAAAGATTTGCCAATTATGTTTCGCACTTTGATGTGCAACAGAGTGATTTTCGTAGTTCAACATTGTCCGTTGTTAATAACCGCACGCTGTGTATAAGCCTATCTGTCTAAAAGTCGTAAAAAGGACCAGGAACGGGCAATTCAACTAACGTGTTAAATCCATCCTTCAAATATATACAAATATATAAATATTATTAAGTTGCCAATTATTTAAATTTGATAAATCAAAGCATCATAAACTACTTCCAACATACCATATCATCAATGACCTTCTTGTTTCGCTTTTCAGTTTTCATTTTGCCAGATCCTTTGCCGTGGAATTTATGCGAGAGATATCTGAAAGCCTGGAAGTTTAAGCAAAACCGCAAAAAATAAGAAACAAGCAATGATGTTTTAGAACAAGGAAAGAAATATCACGAACATAAAAATATAAGAAAAAAATACACAAGGAGTTGAATAGTAAGGATGTGTCCTGAACTATCCACCAGATGCAAAACTGACCTCTTTTGGCGTCAGATCCCTGCCGTGTTGATCAATATATTCCAATTTAACATTTGGTTTGTAATCGTCTTTCTCCTTGAAGGAGTAAGGATCATATCTATCAAAAATAAAACAAAGAAATGTCGATAAGAACAGAAAGTAGTCTGTCGAATAAACCAAACCCAAATACAGTCAAACCTGTATTAGCGGCCACCTCTATAGAGCAGCCACCTGTGTAGAAAGGCCACACTTCTGGACAGAAAGGCCACCTGTCCATGAAGGTCTTTTTTCTTGGGTCCCAAAGGTGACAATTTATTGTAGACAGGTTTCATTGTATTACTTTGAATCGCACTTGTTTCCATACCTCTCCCTGTCACGGTCTCTGTCGTGGCCTCGATCGTGTCTGCCTCGTTCTTCGTCCCTAAGCAACCACAAAAGCAATAAAATTACAACGGAAACACAGAAAGAAATATCGCCTGAAACGCATCAACATGCCCACGCAGAGAACAAATGCACCGTCTTTGGTTGCAGCAATGCTATACGACGACTCAACATGATGTAAAACAGTTTCCGTGGCTCCTTTGTTTTATATCGCCGTTGCAAAGCCAATCTATTTACGTACAGTGACTTGCTAACTTTTGATTATGTGTGTACTGATGCTTCCTTGCCTGACGTAAATAACCGTAATTTATGAAAAAAGCCCGTTGATGCATGTGTTGCAAAGAAGAGGAACAGGCTGCTTGTTCAGATGACCAATGCCGTCTTAATGCCAAAAAAAACTTCATCACACCTTAGCTTTTCTTCGTCAATGACAATCTTGGCTTGCGGTAAATTCAACGCAGCAAAGTTTCTCTCTTTCTTCTTGCCACTCTCGAGGTAACCTAAAACACACAAGGTGCACAACCCATCAGCTCAACGGAAAACTCAACACCCTGAACAAGGAAAACGTCACGTCAAGCATTCGACAAATGAATTACTATGGCAACGGCTGGGACAAAAGACGATACCACGACCGCGGGTATGGAAACGATATTGAATTTTAATTCTCTGATTTGGTCAAAATGAACCAGATAAAGAAAATAATGTGAAATTAAAACCAATTCTCAGGATGCTAAGTCACAAAACAACTAACAAGGCGCTTGAACCATTTCGCTATCATGCGGTTAACTAACAAGGCAATACAAAGAGCGATGATGAGGAATGCCTATATTTGTCATCAGTTCTCTTGCGGGTCATTAGCTTAGGTCGCCTCACAGCCGTGTAAAAACAACACTGAAGAATGCTACCTTACCTTTCATGCTTGCAAGTCGAAGGGCGGCGCCAACGGAGCCAGCTACAACCGGTTCGTCATCTAGAACTCTTTCCTCTTCAGCCTACCAAAAGGTTCACAAACAAAATTAACCTCACAGAATGTAAATTCCATATTGTTGAACTACATCATCGTTGCATGAAGCTATAGCTTTCTAAAGGCAGCATGACAAGAGCTATCTTAGCTATGATATCATACCGCGTTTTCAGAATTCGTTTTCTGCTGGACCACAGTCTCTGTGACTTGTTCCCAACCACCAGCCGTGTTGTCTGGTTCAGTTTCAATCTCCATGTCCTTTTGAGACGAAGAAAAAATGTTACACCATGTTAAAAAATGCTACTAAATAGTGTTAGACATTAGGACAAATAGCACAAGAGATCAAAAGAGAGAAAGACTCGCGACAAATACAGTCCTCTCCGGCGGACTCCGCTTAACCAAGTCACCACGGGAAAGCCCTATTTTGGTTTTATTAAGCCGCTCGTTATATTAAACGAAGTCTTACAAGCTAAGAAAAAGCATGCAGGAGAAATCTAGGAACACAGTATTTGGTTTTACAAAGCGGCTGCTTTTATTAACCATGGTTTTAGTAATGTGGCCCACTGTACTTCATAGATGCCGCATGTTTTTTAGAAAGTACTAATGTCCAATGTATATANTATTTTCGTTTTTATTATTATTACTATTATTATTACATTTTCCTTGTGCTAAAGTTCTCTATTACTTACATCATCATTTTGGTCAGATTCCTGTTCCACTTCTGTCACTGGAAAAGTAGCACGAAATTAAAAGGATGGTTAACAACAGGAAGAATCAAACAAGCAGAAAATCACAAGTTGAAGAAAACGGAGTGTGAGATAAACTAGATGGCATCTGATCGATTATCATACCTGCTTCTATCAGTACTTTCCATTTTATTACTACTGCTTGAATTTTATAGAATTTCAATCGACTTTGCCCATGTTCCTCAGGACTCATTCAGTCGCATAACTTAACGTACTGTTCATATTTGCTTCTACAGTCAAACCTGTATTAGCTGCCACCTCTATAGAGCAGCCACCTGTGTATAAAGACCGCTCTACATAACCCAATATGATACTTTCTATAGAAATCAACCTGGACAGAAAGGCCACCTGTCTATAAAGGCCATTTTCCTCAGGTCCCAGAGGTGACCGTTATAGACAGGTTTCACTGTAGTACAATATACATTAAAAAGTAGAATCATTGTACTGGGCGAAAAAGGCCTCAAGATCATCATCAACATCATTTATTCATTTTTTGCAGTAGCATAAGAAGTAGTAGCATGCATCTGTAATGTTTTCAAAAGACAAACAAGTTACTAAAGGAGCAAGTATCTCACAATAAGGAATATATGTTTTATCATGCTCTTGCGTAGCACAATGGTGAAGAAGGCACAGTAGCAGACATCAAAGATATCATATGAAACACAATTCATTTTACATTCCCAAGCTTGACCTCCAAGTATCATAATCTGATACATATTCAAGATAGCGTAGTCTACTTGTGTGAATCTGTCTGATCGTGTAATTTACAAATACATCAAATGAGATGATAATCAACATAATTTTGTTACTGAGGTTTGACTCACCAACACTGGCAGCTGAAGGTCCCGCTTCAGCATCGCCCAATGCTCGGCAAAACTCCGAGGTTGAATCAAGAACAATCAAACCTATAAAAGACATACCATAACACAATCGTCTTATTTTCGTCACAATTATCTGTAATGAGTTAGCCTCATGTTCATTCCCTCTACCTCACTTCAATGTATAGTAATCGTGTGTCCTACTCGCCTGTAATTGGTCATCTGCCGTGACTGAACCTACCAACAATGTTCTACACGGAACACATCGTTCAATAAATTCAGGTCAGAACAATATCCAACAAGAGAACGTTGTATAAAGTTTAGCCTAGTTTGGGTGGGCATAAGAATGCTTTTTCAAACAGGGCTTGCTAGTATAAGCCAGGCCTGAAAGTATGTTCAATCAGAATAAAGGGAAGGTTCAGTTGAAAGTTAAAACCTTCCGTTGCCCTTTTAAATCGACCACCTGTCTTGAGTATACAAATATAATAGAAAATATATTAAAGTATATAAATGCAAAAAACAACAAAAATAATTACAGTTAGACCTATACTTGTAAATTGCTGTGATCTCACCTTCCATGTAAAAAAGTTTCTGTAAATGTAATGGATTTGTGAATAAACGATGATGATGATGATGATGATGATGATGAAGTGACTACCTGTCTTAAGTGACCACCTGACTTTAGTGACCATCTTTCTGAAGTAACCCACTAGCTTAAGAGACCATTATCTATTGGCCGCTTGGGTGGTCAATAAAGAAAATTTGAATCGTAAATTGCAATACCTTTATTTTGCTTTTGCCCATCTTCATTTGACGTAGATGCTGATTTCAATGCCATTGCAATCTAAAGATGTGAGAATAAGCACATTAACATTATCATAAAACATACAAACAAACAGACAAACCTCTACCTCTACAGAAGACAGTCGCAACATACAGCTAGACAAATTGATGGCCACATGCGTCAATCTCATAACTGTTATAAGATCCATGATCCATACAAGACACCACTGACAACACAAATTAGAACGATATATTCAGCGTACCTCTTCGGGGTTCTTGGCTTGTTTCTGGGTTCTTCGTCTTGACCTTTCCAATGCCATTTGCAGTTCAAGTTCAGCCTCGTCCTCCTCAATTGCGATGTCAATGCCCACTTCTGGGCGATGAATTTCTAAAAGCAAAATATTTGATTATCACAGCCACATACCAAAAACTGGCAAACTGAAATACGAGAAAACAGCAGGGTGCATCAGCTGCTTAATGAAAACCCCATCCCTGTGGTCCCAAATTCCCCAACACGCTTTCCCGTATCTTTTTGTTTTCACGCAGCAGAGACCACTTTAGAACATAAACAACAATATAGAGCAACCTGGCTAATATCGTCATGGTTTCCTGGTCTTCCAGCCACAAATCATGGTAATAGGAGAGTGCCTATAGTTGAATCCGATCGAGCTTGGCTTTTGAAAAGAAAGGATAGTAAGCGGGTCTGTATATCAACCAAGGTGATATTAACAGCATTACATTGTATTGATCACAATGGAGTTTCATCCAAAGTCAGCTTAAACATTGCAGGCTAGTTATATTTGGTTTCAAAGATGGCTGCTAGTGACAAATTTCTCTAGCAAAGACAGTAGAATAAGACATGTATTGTAGACCCTTACGTGCTCTTCCAAGGTCATCGTCTATATCCATGTCCTATAGAAAAAAAACAAAATATAAGTTATGTTATATGACATAGCATTGATGTCTATCAGTTAGGACTGTTGAGTTTCATTTCCAGAGAGCTGCGTCTGACCCCAAGTGGGGCTCATGGCTCTAACATGTTGCTGCCTGCTTGGTCAACAGTCGTTCCGTAATTGCCGCAGTGCACACTGATCAACAGCTACATGCAAGTTAAGATTTCGATTGCATTCATAAGCCGCTTACAACACTCATTTGACTGCACCAATGAAGCACATTGCACAACAGTTCAAACGCACCATTTCCAGTGTATCATGATGCTGGTGTTCTTGGGCAGGAGCAGAACTTGACCATTTTCCTGATTTCTTCTTCGACCTGGCAGTAGAAAGCATACAAGTCTTAGGCAACTTCATCCTTGGCATACGTACAATATAAAGTGTTAGCTGCCTGAGAGCTATGGTTTCGGCATCTGCAACAAAAACTAAACCAACTCAAGAAATAACCAACAATGAGTGCAATGCCTGATATTTGTGGGTAATTAACAATGTTGCTATTGAGAGATTCTACCAAATTGAATCTTCAGCACTGAATTGACCGAACTCAGTCCATGCTTATCAGGATACAAGTGTTCGTAAGTGCATGTTTTAGATAATTCTAACAGCCAAGAACAATCATTTAAATCGACTATCATAGAAAAGAGCACAGGCGGATTCCCATCAAAACAAAGTCATTCCTAGCAAAACGACACCACACGAGGCAGAAATCTCCTGTATCCCGAAATGCTTGTCAAATTCTCACATCAACTAAATGGCTTAGCTATGGGGCTTTAGGATCCCACTGGTTGTTTGCATAAGGTTAACGGCTTGGAGCAGGCATCACTGACGATAATTAAATCCTTAAAAACATAAACGATTTCCATACCTTGATCCCAGATCAGATTCGGTCATATCTTGCAATGGGATGAGATCATCTGCCTAAAAATTAAAATCATAAAGAGGACATAGTAAAAGCAAGGGAGCCACATGGCATTATTAACTGTTTTAGAAAGGCAAGACAACAGTAACATGACATCTACATCTCAACAAGAATAAAAAGTTACCACACAACCATATCATTAATTGATGGTCAACGGATGACAGTAGCTCTACTATTTGTAACTGTACAAGATTGTGAGACCTCATCAGCTAGCACATCATCGGTAATCACCAATTATCGCCAATAGAGGAACACTATAGGTACCAAACATGAGATGTGGAAAGTCAAATAACTGATGGCACAGTCCTATACTAAGCTACAATCAAAATGAAGACCAGTCATCTGTATACAACATTGAGCCAATCAAACATGTTCCAGAACTGACCTTGACGATGCCTCTCTTCCTGACTTTTCGTTTTCGTTTTGGTTTGTTGAACTTGACCTACAAGGAACAACACAATAAATGATGAGAATTTCATTGCAATGCCCGTGATGTTAATAATGATAAAATAATCCCCAACATCTTCTTTGATAAAATTGCAGCATACCATTTCCTCTTCTGTGTAGAAATCCCTTGCTAGACTGGGTTGGATTCCTTCGAGAGTGACCTAGAATAAGCAATAGGAAATTAGGAGAAAATAACTTCACAAAAAATGGCAAACAGCAAGACAAATAACAAACAGCAATGAAGACGAAGCTAAGCCATTTGTGTTAAGAAAAAATCATCAGATGGCATATTTCAACAATAGAAAAGTGTCTAAAAGGCTTCATTTTGTCTAGCTTGTCGGATGGATGTATGGCGATCAGAAGCAAGGTAAAAGTCCTTACATCTATCATCAATTCACAATCGTGACACAAATTGCAGCCTTCTCAGAGGGACCGTGACAATGAACGTAAGAAACCGCTTACCTGCTGTGCTTTCATCTCCTGTTTCATCTGCAAAACAACCACAAAGATAACTTTCAAGACACATTAATCACCGAACTGATGTTTTCAATTGCCACAACGAAACATAAGGTTATAACACCTTGTACCTACTGCAGCAAATCATACCACATCAAATAATTATAATAAAACTCTGGTAATAGTATTTGGCAACAGCCTAACATATATCAACTGTATACAAGATGACACAGAATGTCGTAAACCAGTAGTGTAGGTGAGTAATCTTTGACAATCCCGGTTAGTAAAGGCAGTGCCAGTATGGTTTGTGGTTGTTTGGTACACCGTTCTTGTCAAATTCCAATGTTATAAAGAAACAGAGACCAAATTAGGAGCCAATACTTGCTCTGATAATTATGAAAGCAGATCAATCTCGGGCACCAGGTCATTACAAATGTCAACATTGGAACATTCTACTTGAAACCGCTAAAATATGGCCAAGAGGAGTTGGCAGCAGCACCAGGATTTCCCCGGTACAGGGACTGCCTTCACTAACAACTGGGCTTCATTATTAGCTTAAGATAGAAAGCACTTCTAAAAACACACATCTACATGCACCTGTATTGCCTGACAAGCGATTAGTGTTCCCTAATTGGGCAGTCCCCATTAGCCTCAACTGGCTCCACCCTTGAAAAGGGTGCATCACATTACATCAATGCTGTCGGTGCATCCCGTTTTCAATAATTGCGTGCAAAAGGCACATGGAGTTTCCTATTGAGAAAGACAATGCTGATACTACTGCAACTGACCCTTTGAAGATTTGCATTGCCCGATAAATCAGCATCTCCATGACGACCTGCAAAATTTCAAACTATGTTCAGACATGACATTTTCTAAAAAGGTATCAATTTTGGCAGAAATGTCCTCGAAAGGAATCTAGCCTCACCTAATCTAAAAGACTTCTGTTGCACACCATCAATCTCTTCATCGTATTTTTCAAGAACTCCGCGAGCTTTGAACTATAAGAGATAAAAACAAAACAAAAACTCAAAACGCATCAAACTTGCAAATTCAGATTACAGTAGCAGCTGCAAAACAAAACCGTCTCTTGTGGGCGTTGTGGCTACAGATTTTCCCTGCATGCCTCCTTGTGTAGAAAATTAATCAGAAGGTGCTGACTAAAGGAAGTCAAATCATAAAAACAAATAGCACGGTCCAACGACAGGGTTATAAACTGACAACAAGCGTACTGAATTTAGCCCAGCAATGGAAATTAGATTATCCAGATATGTTGTGCAAGGCAACCACCTCATACGGGTCTTGAGACTAACCATTGCACTGTCGTCTTCGGCATCGTCGTACGCTTTATATGCCGGACCTTTCTTTCTGTTTTCAATATTCTTTGCAGTCTGTAACCACAAGAACATCTCAGTCAAAGACAGCGAACAGGAGACTACAACGCAGCATCCCTAAACTTGTTGATTGTCAAAATAAGTGTAGGAAAACAGCTTACTATTCTCAAATATCAACAAGTCTGTTTGCTGATGGCAAGTACAATTACGTCGCACGAACGTCTAAGTATAAATTTACAACATGCAAGCACTGTCAGCTGTCACAATCTTACAATGATAAAATATACTTATTTGCTAGAAACAGGAAGGAGATCAAGTTGGAAATGCAGACAACGGTTTCAAACAAAGCATAATCTAAATCTATATTTCAAAAACATCTGTCTGTTTGCATGTATGTTTGTTTTGCCAGTTCAAAACACGGCACCTACTACTCATTAGCAAGAACAGATTTTCCTAGCTCTGGGAAAGAATAAGGCTCTGGTTGTGCACTTGCGCACAATTTTCGAAACACACCGTACAGGGCTAACACTCAAACCAGGTTAATGTCGAATGATGCAAATTGGCACTCCTAATAACGGGTCAGATACAGTGGAACCTGTCTATAACAGTCACCTCTGAGGCCTGAGAAAAGTGACCTTTATAAACAGGTGGCCTTTCTGTCCAGGTTGATTTCTATAGAAAGTATCATTTTGGGATTATGAAGAGTGGCCTTTATACACAGGTGGCTGCTCTATAGAGGTGGCCACTAATACAGGTTTGACTGTAATACTGCCTAAACAAATTTAGGTAGAAGGTTAAAGGTAGACTGAACTGAATAAAAGGCGGATTGAACAGAGAGCAGCAACATGCAGGCCAATCTATGGCAGCCACAACAGATTACCTTTTCGTCATCATTCAAGTTGACATTGATGAGGACATCCTCATTGTCGTCCTCCAGTATTCCTGACAGAAACAAAATCCATCATAATCATGATACGTATAATCTAATGACCACACAAACAAAACATGCATAACGACATCAAAACGCCCTTCAATTTAAATACCTTTGTCTTTCAGAGTCAGCACAACTGGAGCTTCTGCCTACAAAATATACCATAGACCAAGGGTGTTGCAAGAAATTGAAAAGTCCAAATCAATGTGACTACATTGAGGTTCAGCATTGAGTCATACATCCGCGGCATTATATAGTTTAAAATGAAATCAACTGGACCATACAACAACAAGAAAAAGTACTAGGAAAGACGGAGTTTTTGTCTAGCCAATGATTTGATTCTAAACGCCCACAAAACCATAGGGATGCAAAAGCAGGCAATACTTCCCCTCTGTAGAGGTGGAGCCCAAACAGACTTGACACTTTGACAGTACTTTAAAGGAGCAAGGTCAAATGTGCGATTCCTTGCGGTTATGCTACATTTCAACGCACTCAATATCCCACTGCTGGAGCAGCTTGTAAATATCAGCTACGCGATTTGAGGAACTGAGCGAGAAAGATAAACAGAACAAATATGGCAAATGCAGTAGTGGAAATTATCCTATGGCGTCATGGAAGGATTCCACATTACTTACATCAAAAGCTGAAGAGTCATGTTCAATCTTTAATCCTTTCAAGTCGCGAGATGAATACGCCTGAAAAAGAAGAAAGAATCATTAAGAACTTACCAGCGTAATTCAAGAGGAAACCTTTGAAACAGGAAGAAAACCTCACAAAAAATCACCTTGGATCCTTTTGCTGATGATGAAAACACCTCTGACGCCAAATTGCTTATACCAAATTCTTCATCCATTTGTTCCAGTTGCTTTGCCTGCGTAAAATAAAGAAAAGAGATGAAACTAACTCTCACTTGTCAGTCCTGTTAAAACTATCTAAACGCTAACCTATACTGAAAAAGATTCTGCTCCATGGAAAAGACAATCTTGTAAATTTAATGGATTTTAGGAATAAAATCAAACACACATATACTACAAAATACAGATGGAAAAGTGCATAGATAGGAAAGGGAAATTTCCCAAAATTGAAACTTGTCTTCTTTAAAGTAAAAGGGCACAGTTGACTCCACTATTAACCTGTAGATGCATTGCTTTCCTTTTGCATATTTTGAGCTCTACTGTGTCAAATTGATAGATTGCTTGAGCTGACAGGGTAAAATATTCTAACCCCACTGGCCTGAAAATAATTTTCTGATTTTTTCATTTCTTATAGTTACATTCACATGTCATCCCCAAGGTCATACGATTTGATAATAATGATGTATTTTATTTGATACAGTACGCGACATCACAACTAAAAACAGTCCCAAAACAATTTTATCTGCGCATCTGTTAATGTGGTGATGGCATGCAATCGTACCCTTTCTGCAGCAAGCTTTCTCTCCTTCTCTTTCTGTCGAGATTTCTCAACCCAAGAAGATGCACTTCCTAGAACAGGATCGTCGTCATCATCAGCAATTGCTTTCACCTTTCTGCAACACAAGAAGAGCGTTTTCATTGTTCATTAGAAAAGCAAATGCCCCTTGGTTATTTTCTAACTTTTTACAGCACTTGCACCAACCCCAATTTTTTCCTCATCAATCTCTTTTCGCGTATCTCTTCCATTTTGAGTTTGAGCTACAAAGCAAGAAGACAGATGTCTGATCAGCATCCCAACACTCATAATCTACAAAACTACCTTTACTATCCTAACCTTAACACTGAATGTTCCAAAATTACTAATACACTTAAAAATCAAACACGATTAATTTTCATATACAATTATATTCATCGCCATCAGGTGAGCGTTTTGACGGTGGTACTTGGTTAATGGTTGAGTGACTTGTCATATTGGAAGGTAGCGGGAGAAAGCAAGTGACAAATTCATGAAGGGTACAGCTCGGCCATTGCCAGATAAATTGACTTACTACTTTAATCAGAGTACTGACTACAAATACAGAACACATTTTATCATATTGTTGATACTACTTCACTGTTATTAAGATGGTGATTTGACATAGAATTTACCGTATTGTCACAACATGATCGTAAACTAAATAACACCAAACGCAAAATCTATTGGCAATACATTTCGGCAATCGTGATTGAGAATAATTTATTATTCACCTTTTCCGCCGCTTTCTCTTCAGCAATGTTCTTAGCAGGCCTATGTACATCGTCTCTGTCTGCGTAGCTCTTCTCCGCAGATTCTATAATGCCAAGAAAAAGTGTACCTTTCTCACAAACTAGTTGCAAAGCAAAACGTGTTTCGATTGGCGAGCTAAGGGGAAGTGGCGACAAGTTGCGAGGCCAGTTTTTCGTGTGATTCCACACCTTTTCGGGAAATTTTGCACGAGTGAGCTCTTCTTGACTGTATCCATATGCAGACAAAGTGTTATCAAAATCTGAGAGGGTGAGGGTCAATTTTGTGCGTTTTGGCATGGAATGACCCTATTGTCTATTGACATTTGTTATCTTTTTTTGTCTTCCATCAGGTAATGCGATAATCACATAATTCGTTATTTTATTATCAACCATTAAATAGTAGATTAACCAATGAGCACTGACTATATTTACCATCTTTGATGCCGACTTCAAGTGGTTTCAAACCAAGCTTTATTCTCAGCTTGCTAGAAAGTAACAAAACAATGAACTAGAAACATGTCAACAAAACATCAAACTTGCGGAATGAAGATGACTTTGTGAATTACGTACTTTGTTTCTTCGATGCTTAGCGATATGTCTCCACTGGCAGACGGCTGCCGTGCAGTCTCTTCTGGCTCTGAAAATGAATAAAATAGCAACCAATAGTACAGTGAAACCTGTCTATAATGGTCACCTTTGGGACCCGAGGAACGTGACCTTTGTAGACAGGTGGCCTTTTAGTCCAGGTTGATTACTACAGAAAGTGTCATTTTGGAGTAGTGAAGAGTGGTCTTTATACACAGGTGGCTGCTCTGTAGAGGTGGCCGCTAATACAGGTTTGACTGTAGCATCCAACCGGACTTGACAGTCAGTCAATCGAGAAGCAGAAACAGGAATCTGTGATTTGTTTGTGAACGAATTACCTATTTTGTTGGTTTTTAGCTGCAAACTATTTAATAGTTCTAACTTTAAAAACATTTTTTTCTTACTGATAAATAATAACCTGGTGTAGGTCATTCTCAGAACATAAAATATGCATCTTTATCAACATATATGCGACATCAGTTCTCATTTTCTCTCAGTAATTGAAACAACATAAGAAATGTTTAGATTACAGTGAAACCTGTCTATAATGGTCACCTTTGGGACCTGAGAGAACTGGTCTTTATAGAGAGGTGGCCTTTCTGTTCAGGTTGATTTCTATAAAAAGTGTCGTTTTGGGGTTATGAAGAGTGGCCTTTATACACAGGTGGCTGCTCTATAGAGGTGGCCGCTAATACAGGTTTGACTGTCAGTATGTAAAGCTTTACTTTTGGGCGGGGAATGCTAAATTTCTGCTCCTACTATTGCGCGGATTTTTTCTTTATGGTGACGTAACTCACATCCACTAATTCAATTTATTGGCAATATTGTGCGGATTTGTTGAATTTTTTTAATGCGCGGCGCGGAATTTCGGAGGAGTCTTCGCGCGGGGGAAGCGTTCCCGCGCGGGTCCTACTTTTCATGCTGGCTTGACTGTACTGTTCTTTGGCGTCGTACTTATTCTGGGAATATATATTTCTTTCGGAGACAGGATATCTACCTTTTTTCACTTCTACGTCATGGACAACTTGATATTCTCGTTCTCTGCGAGTGTTTCTCCATTTTCGATCGACATCATCTTGATAATCACGATCGCGGTTTCTTTCGTCTCTGATCTTTTGAATTTCAACGCGTGAATCTTCAGGCTCGGCGTCAGATCTGGATTTAGCAATAAAAGAGCTGATGTCCTCGTTAAGATTTCGATCCGAAGGAGCGTCATTTCGCTGGCGCTCAGAAGTCCTTTCTCTGCTTCTGCTTCGACTTCGAGAACGCCGTCTTTTCCTGTCCTTTTTACTATGTTTTTCCTTGTGCTTCTTAGAGCTCCCCATGTTCGCAGTAAAGGTAACAGATATGAATACTTAAAATAGTAATTAACTTTGCATATAATATGAAATAAGTGTGCTTGCAGTAGTGAGCTTCTTGTTCATTCGCAACAAAGACGTTCGTCCGCCATTTTATGTTCCCGCTGCCTCTGTTTCAATCCTACTAGCCTCACTTGCAATACATTTGCATACGAAATTCTCAGAAACAGACACCTGCTTCGTGGAAATGACTCGACTTCCTAAACATGAGAGAAGTTTTGAACACAAAACATGCTGCCTGCACATATGTGCGTATTTTGAACTTTTGAGTCTATAATTGGCCCCATCTAAACATATGGTATGCCATCAGAAGGACACGGTGCCACTTTGGACAATTGGGGCATTGAAGCGGAAGAATCTCAGCTCCGAAAAGATGCGAGGGAAGCTATTGAAAGAGCTCAAGAGTTACTTGCGTTTTCTCAGTTCCCCGAATTCACGGAAAGCAAGGTTTACGAGCTACAATGCAAGATAGAAGTACTTCTGAAGGTCTTGGTGGATATTGAAGTCTATACAAGAACAGAGAAAGGTATGTCGTGGATGCAGCAGTAGATTTATTAACGAAGTGGATATTCGTCCGGTTACCGGAATACTTGTTGCTCGCCCTATTCGTCCGGTATTGTTCGGCGCACGCGCCTAACGAAAATAACACGTCAGACGACGGCGTTTGTGTTATGCCAGTTTGCATTCCGTGTTTTTTGCGCGGAGACCAGATTCTTCGACTTTGACGGGAATCCGCATGGATAGGACTCACACAAATTCTTTTACAAGTAACTGAAGATGTATTCAAATTGGTCAAAATCAGATACTTTCGCGGATCAGTTGTGGAGTTTGCGCGGAACGCACAGCATAAAAATTCAGTCAGGGACTGTTTTGTATTGACAGCTTTCAAATCCAAGTTGTTTCAATTTCAAGAGACTCGCTGCTATAATAGGCGCAAAATGAATCATATTTGCAATTGGATTCTATGGAAAATGCTTTCTGAATCATTCGCAGCCTGCTCTCACACTTTA
>OFHS01002184.1:0-22605 GCA_900245855.1 Calvadosia cruxmelitensis
CCTGTTTCACAACTTTTTCGCCTTGATCCCGTTAATATTTCGAAAGTCGACTTTTTTTGAACCACCCTACAGAATACACTAATTGAAGCCATACTGAGTGTGCTTACACTAGACAGAGAATATCCATTAGACTGAATGCAGTCAGACCTGTATTAGCAGCACCTCTATAGAGCAGCCACATGTGTATAAAGGCCGCTCTACAAAATCCCAAAATGACACTTTCTATAGAAATCAACCTGGACAGAAAAGCCATCTGTCTATAAAGGTCATTTTTCTAAGGTCCCAGAGGTGACCGTTATAGACAGGTTTCACTGTACGCATAAACAGATTCAATTAATTATATTTTGTTTCAAGATGTAGGTATTAGTAAGTTACACAGGTAATAAGAATGTGTGGAGAACGGCTGTCTTGTCTGTAGAAACCTTAGACCGCATGAATGGATGTGATGGACGTGCTAAATTGTTTGGCTTCTATCACATTCACTGTAACCTTTTTTCAGACTTCATCAACACAAACTGGAAATGGAAGACGAAATTATACAATTACAAAACCACAACATCGAACTGACAACGGTATACCACAATCCAATTTTTTCTCGCTGCTGCTCACATGCCTTCCTTTCAGTTGCCACAAAATAACTACAGTTTAACCGGTCATAAGTGACCACCTCCAAGTACAGTCAAACATGTATTAGCGGCCACCTCTATAGAGCAGCCACCTGTGTATAAAGGCCACTCTCCGAAACGACACTTTCTATAGAAATCAACCTGGACAGAAAGGCCACCTGTCTACAAAGGTCATTTTCCTCAGGTCCCATTGGTGACCGTTATAGACAGGTTTTACTGTAGAATGTAAAAAGTACAATTTACCTGTCTTAGTGACTACCTGATTATTACCTGAAATTGCATAATGACAATGTTTCAGTGGAAGCCTTCGACTGAGTAGCGAGCCCTCGACAGCTAGAGTTCAATGCTACAAAACTTGATCCCTGGTGTTGCGTGAATGAGTTGTCCAATTTCTGAATAGATCAGATTTAATGATCTTAGAAAATGTCGACTAAATTTTAGTTACATTATTTGTTGTTTCCATTAGCGCAACACTACGTTGGAAGAAGATTTGAAATGTGCAACTGAAGAACTGTCTGAGATGAAGCAAGCAAAAGTCTCTTGTGAGGAATTCTACGCCGATCAAATGCTCGAAATGAATACCATACAATCAGACCTGAGAGAGAAGATCAGTTGCTTAGAAGAGGAGCTTGTTGATGCCACAGGGAAGGCCAGTGAACTGCAAGATCACGTGGAGAGTCTAACGACAGCACGGTTCAAACAGAAGACCACTCAGGAACAAGAACTGCAAGGGTTGAAATTTCAAATGAGCAGCGAGGAAATGAAACATCAATCAGCTATCAAGGTACAGTCAAACCTGTATTAGCGGCCACCTCTATAGAGCAGCCACCGGTGTATAAAGGCCACTCTTCTTTACCCCAAAATGACACTTTCTATAGAAATCAATCTGGACAGAAAGGCCACCTGCCTATAAGGGTCATTTTTCTCAGGTCCCAGAAGTGACCGTTATAGACAGGTTTCACTGTACTGTAGTACTTCATATCATTCATGATGTGTTGTTGACTGATTATGTTGATCGATGGTCTGACTATTAACTACAGTCAAGCCTATCTCCAGCGACCACCCAATGGAATATTGAATGTGATCTCCTAAGACCAGTGGTCACTTAATACAGGTAAAGTGTGTTTTTTCAATCTTCAAAGAACCATTTGAATTTGGTCTCATTAGACAGGTGGTCGCTTAATACAGGTAATGTGTGTGTTTTGAACCTTCAAGGAACCATTTGAATTTGGTCTCATTAGACAGGTGGTCGCTTAATACAGGTAATGTGTGTTTTTTCAATCTTCAAAGAACCATTTGAATTTCGTCTCCTTAGACTGGTGGTCGCTTAATACAGGTCATGTGTGTTTTTTGAATCTTCAAAAAAACCATTTGAATTTGGTCTCATTAGACAGGTGGTCGCTTAATACAGGTAATGTGTGTTTTTGAACCTTCAAGGAACCATTCGATGTTGGTCTCATTAGACAGGTGGTCGCACATACTCGTTAGATAGACCCGAAGTTAGATTGGTGTATTGGCGATGCTCGGTGTCTAGAGCCAGACAAGGCTGCGAAGATTAAATTCCAAACATGCACTAATTTCATAGTTGACAGAGACGACTAAGGCACGCGACAGCATAATCACCAGTCACATCTATGAGAACAGATGGATTAGGAATATTCTTTGCGACCGGATGGTTCTTTCTTGACGCTGGCAGTCACTCAAAACAGCGATTCGAAAAGACATACAGTATTGGATCAATCGGTGATCATTAAAATGATTATTGAATCTGTTTATGAAAGTCTCTTCAGCCATATCATAGGCCAAAAGGAACATTTGTTAAACAATAATAATAATACAATTTTATAAAGCGCTCTAACTATAAATATTCTAAAGCGCTGATAAAAATTATGATAAAAGGGGGACACGGTAGGCCTACAATCCATACTTTAAAAATTAAAAGCACTAAACATCGTATGCTAACTTAAAAAGATACGTTTTCAAGCTGCGTTTAAAACATGGCAACGTTGGAGACCTGCGGATACGCGCGGGCAGAGAGTTCCAAAGTTCAGGCGCCGCTGTGGAGAAAGCCCGACCGCCGAACGTTTTCCTACGAGTACGAGGTACCAACAGCAGCTCACTATCAGCTGATCGTAGACAGCGTTGCGGGTTGACATTGCGGCGTCTTTAAGCACAGGTTATTTAAAAAAATAGTTGGTTGTTGTAGGCAGGTGAATTACATACTCGACAATCCTTAATGCATTGTGTTTCATCGTGAGAAGCTGTGAAGTGATGGTTTTGTGTTTCGATGCAGGCGTTAACAGAGCAACTAGAGGAATACGATGCGTTGGAGATACGATGCAACGAGCAGGAGTTGATCATCTCAGAATGGAAGACTAAACACGACGAAACGACGACGCAGCTGGAACGAGAGCGGAGCGAAAGCGACAAAATGAGAGCCGACGTAAGGGTGCCTTTAAAGTACGGTAGAATTTAAGACACGATGCATGTGCAGTAAACGCTTCAGAATATTGGTACGCCTGACTGGCAGCCACATGTACTAGCCTCTAGACCACACCGGCCCAGTTCAAACAGATAGCATTATAATAACTTCTGATAAAAGGTAATCTTGGTGATTTCACGCCATATGCGCATAATACTAAACTTAACCCTTGTCCTGCTATTAACGTGTATACACGTTTTTGAAACAATTCAAAAGTAGCAACATCTAACCAATCACATAGTTAGTCCCTAGCGATCAACCAATAAGAAATCGATAAAACGACTTCAAGTCTTCATTTAACTAGTTTTATGAGTTTCATATGGAAGTAAACTACGGAAGTCTACGATTTTACTTTATTTCTATATATCAGCAAGATCTGGTGATTGTCCGTTTGGCTGAAGTTGAGAACGAGCTTGCGTCAATGGAGCAACAGCTGATTGCATCGACGAAACAACGCGATGAAGAGAAAAGTCAGCGAGTCTCAATCAGTCGGAGACTAGAGACGACCGTCGCCGATGCCGCGCTCCGTGAGAAACAACTGACGGCGACGATCGAACGACTCGAAAGCGACATCGAAGTGCTCAAACAAAACCTCGTATTCGTTACCAAGTAAGCACAGACATATCAGCTGATGGCTGATTGGATTTAGGTCTGCAAGATCCGGATCCAACGTTTTCAATCTAAATTCTAGTTCGTATACACATTTTTATTTTAGCGTGTCTTTAAGTGAGTGGCCTCCGTCAAATTGTTCGTTATGTTTCAGAATTTCAAACCTGTCTAGAACGACAACCTGTATCTGAAGGCCACATTTCTTTGGTCCTTTGTATGGGCTCTTAAGCGACCGCCTGTCTTAAGCGACCACCTGTCTTTGCCAATTATCAGTTACCAAACTGTATCTTATAAGGACTAAATCAATTAATTTTACCTGTCTTAATTAAGACAGGTTTGACTATATTTCCCAAGTACAGTGCAGTTGGTAATGTGCATTTGAGGCTGTACCTTTTTCCTGAAGATCCGTCCTCCGGGGCTTGCTTTTGCATGAACTTGGAAGTGATTCGGTCTACATCACCTGTATTTCGGACTGTTAAGTCGTTTTTGTAGGAACTGTCTCTTGTCTCTGTTCATGGATAAGGCCACGGAGTCGTGAGAATGACATTAGATCATTACACTAAATTGCGGCTTTCGAGTGTTGGTCCATTTTGCCCCGCGATCAGAGAGCCAAAGCAGTGATGAACCAATATCCAACACAAAGCTGACTCGGAACCAAAGATAACGTTGGTTAGTCCGCTTTGCCACTGAAAAGTTTTGCATTTCTACTATTGAAGGCAGTGAAAACCTCAGATAGACATTGTTGATGGTTGGTCCACTTTGGTACTGAAAAGTTTGGCATTTCTACTACAGTATTGGACCCAGTAAAAATCTCAGATAGACATTTTTGATGGTTGGTCCACTTTGCCTGCGACCCCCTCTGTGTTAGATGCAGCACCAATAACGACCAGTAAGCTAGATCGTCTGACTGTGGCACATTTGATATAATATTGCTGCGTATCTCCTTACACAATGAATATAACGAGGCTAACAAAGGAACGAGGCTAACAAAGGAACGAGGCTAAACAATCGACAGTGGAGACACCAGTAATGTTTATCAGTCAGTGACAATCCTGTGAACGGGTAATGTTGGGTGGGACTGTTGTGGAGTGTTAGACTCAGCTGCAAAATGTAAGTAGCAACGTTAACAAGACTCTTGTTAGGCTTAATCTATTCTCAATGATCGGTCGCGTCTGCGTCTGCGTCTGGGAAATCATATAGCCAGCAACTTATAATTATTCCTAATTGGAATGCCCAGAATATAGCTGATAGGTTGTGTGAAATTATTTGGTTGGTCTTAGCGCCTGTCTACAGTACGTCCTGTAGATGTTATTTTTAATTATTTTGTTGTTGTTTTTTCTCCTGCAGAGACAAGTCCGATTTATGGATGAAATCCAGTGCGCTTGAGTCTGTGTTGAAGCAGAAGTCTGGCGATCGCTGGCTCGAAGACAACGAAGTGGCGCAATGTGCAGAATGCAAGGCAGAATTCGGCTTACTCGTACGAAAGGTGCGTCACCATAGCTACACTATCCACCAATGAAATTCATTGTTTTGTCTCCTTGTGAGAATAAGCATAAAGTACATACTCACTTCTAGGTGATATGTTGCATGGCCTTCATGGACTGGGATCAAGGCATAGTCCAGGACTAAGCTCAAGTCTCATTTAAAGATCTTAGTATTTTATTTCAGACTATTTGCTTAGTCCCGGACTACGGTTCAGTCCCGGTCTACGAATAAGGCCTCAGATGACATTGATGTAAAACACATAATGGTGACACGGGGTCTTATTATTTTTCATGATCTGGACCAAAACGTAATCTGTTGCTAACTTTCAAGTTTCGTGTATCTTCTAAAACCTTTAACAATATAGCCGTCTGGAAAGCCAAATGGTGACCATTCTCTTGCGAGATGTGATGATTTGAGGCTAACACGATGGACATTGTTGGCGTTTTGCTTCATGATTTTAATTCTGCAATTCGTTGATATCTCTTTGAAACTAATCTGTTCTGTTTCTAGCACCATTGTCGCGTTTGTGGCAAAATCTTCTGTCACGATTGCTCCAAGAACTACGTCACTACACCTCATAGCAAGTAAGGCATCCTTCTTGTTGTGTTATTCGAATTGGTTCGTATTCCCTCGCTTTAATGCTAAGTTACCAGAGGAGTGAATTGACGACAAATGTTTTAGTTCGCTGCAATTGTAAGGCCCTATGCAACACTACCGTGTCCCACTCGGAGAAAGACGAGCCACTAAACAAGCAGGTTTCACTTAAACCGATGGAATTACGAATCCTGCTGGAATAATCAGACAATCGGATATTCCCTTAATTCGATATAATCCGGTTAGATTCCATCTTAAATTGTGTCCGCTTGGCCTAGTGTTCTCTTAATTCTACTGATTTTCCGCGTCCCTTGGCAATTCTGATTAATGAGTTCAATCGCTGACCTATTTCTAATCGGATTATAATCTTTTCAAAATGAGAACGTGACATTATCCGAAGCGTGACCTTTTCTCCGATAAGCAAGATCAAAATAGATCATCATGAAGATATTGCATTAGTCCGATGACATTGAACAGGTTTGTTTTGCAAATGCAGGATTGAAGTCATGCTGTCATTGCTTTGTATCTGAGTGTAGTTTTGTTTCTTTGTTAAGGGGCAAGGTCCGTTCGTGTGCTTCGTGCTATTGTGCCATGACCAATCGGGACAGTTCCTTATCGTCGCTTCCCTTGTCGCCCGATTGTGATACCGACGACTCGCGATCAGACGCCAGCGGTCTCTCGCGTTCTCACAGCGTCTCAACGCACGACGACGGACTAACGCCGTTGCAAGGACCGAGTGGCGTTGGTTCGGTTCATCCGCTCTTTCCATCGTCAGAGCACGATGATTCTTACATCGACGACGCACAGCAGGAAGACGACGCGTACGAGATCCTAACTGAGAAAGAGGCTTCATCTGCGTCTCAATACGAGGGCTACGACTCATTCCCAGTCCAGGCGAACGACACCATTTGCGACGCTGTCATTCCCGTTCTGGCGCACGACGACCTCATTTGCGAGAACAAAGAATTAACCCTTGCTCCACGGAGTCGCATCCTTCTGCCCGTGGTGGTGGGCAGCTCTGGTGTCAATCTTGTTTATAAGATCTTGTCCCAACCTAAGGTTTGTCGCCATCGCCTGGCCTGCAGCAAAAGGGCTTTGTTTACTATAATAATGCGCTTATGGCTGAGTGCCATGGCTAGCTTGTAGTCTATTGTTGTTACACTGTTATCTCGTACGCTTGTAGAGTGTTGCATTTGGCATTGCATTCAAGTCCTCTGAGGAATTCCAAGGCGCTCAGCTGCACGTGAGTCTGTCATCTGTCAAATCATGTGTGTCATGTGTCATGTGTCAAATCATGTCTGTGATGTGTGAGTCTGTCCTTGGTCAAATGTCTGCATTGCGATGTCTGTGTGATTAACAATGATGTATTCGTCTTCAGCCAATCATTCCTGTCTCACGAAGCTCGACCGCGTCTCTGGAGATCGCTGGACGATTGGCCATCGACAGCCCAGGCACCTACGTGCTGGTGTTTGACAACCTCTTCTCAAGGTATTGACTGTATGATAGTCACGTGATGGGACCATGTTGAGTTGTTAATCGGTTACATAGATGATTTTATGCTATAAGTCTAAGCGAGTTGCGACCTGTGGTGGCGACCAGAGAACACATTAATTGTATCGATTGAGCGATTGATTTGTCAGTCTATGTCAATGGCCATTCAAAGAGGCAACTCTGTTTCTATGTTGGGAACTACCGGAGCGGAAGATGCTGCGAGACTTGAGCATATGTTTTGCTTGTAAGTAGTTTTTCTTTACGGCTATAGTAATTTCTTGTCTAATTTATTTCGAGATTATTTTACTTATTTTACTATGATTTAAATACTTTTAAAAAATTGATTGATTGATTGGTTGGTTGATTGATTGATTGATTGATTGGTTGATTGATTGATTGATTGATTGATTGATTGATTGATTGATTGATTGATTGATTGATTGATTGATTGATTGAATGAGTGACTGATTGATGGTTGGTTAATTGATTTTGAATTGAACATCTCTCGTCTGTTTCATTCCGTTGACTGGAGTTCGTCTTTTTCAGGCTGACATCAAAGAAAGTCAACTTGTCGGTCGGACTTCAATACGAATCGTGAACGACAAAAGTGATGAAGTTGCTAAGACAATACAATCAAATTTCGAATCGTATTCTGTTACATTCGAATACGCAAAGCAATGGTTTGGCTCAAGACTCTTTTGCCCCGCTCCCCATTATCTCTAGCCTCGAATTCGCTTGACAGCTGGCAGACATTTACTGTTAATTTTGTACAAAACAATGCCCTGAGGTAGAATTTAATGCTATTTAGCATGTTTGGAATATAATTCTTCATAAATACTTATTCGCAATAATTAATATTAAATTTCCAAGAAATATACTGATATTTCTGTCGACTTTTTGAGGCGTGAATGTATTGTAAATCATGACGTCACACGACAAATACGATGGGGTCGCTTTCAAAGTGCAGAATTCCAAAGTTGACCAGTTTTCAGTTTATTTTGATTTACAATCGTTGTTCTACCAATGTCTGACATGCTGCAGTGTTGCACAGCATATGCTGTCGCTTGACGCGTATTGCCCAATCCAAACAACACATCCAGCACATTGGGATCAGCGTCCACTACTAAAACACCGCTTCAGATACTGCATCACGGTAACGGCATTTTCATCCTTCTTCGCACTGTATTCTACGATACGCGATTGAGCTATCAACCTGCAAAATCCGTGCTCTTACCTTATGCACACTCATTAAAGTAAAGTACTGTATCATACCCAATCTTCCACTACAAACTGCAAGCTCACCATCTCGACATCCTGCATAGTTACAGTAGTCAGGCGTGGCGCAGATGCATTTGAGTTGCTATTAACATTTTTGACAGTCAATGACATTGCGAGAATTGGCAATCATAGACATGAATACGGTTGAATGCATTCCGAATAAATCAAACGGCTCCGCTTGTCTAAGAACAAACCCTATTGTATTTGGTAATGCATCTGGACTGTGTAAGTCATGCTTGTTAACAGTCTTTAATTGAAGTCTATAAGTCATACATGCTTATAGTACTTCACAGTAAAATAATACCACTTGTTGCTTTGTGTGCTCCGATGGATGGCCACTATTGACAGGTGGTTGTTCTACAGAGGTGACCCCGGAAAGACATTATAATCTATGAGTTGTCTTCATTTAATCGAGAATTCAAAACAATACAAGGTTAGAAAGTCTAATACAATTTAAATGAGTAATTTATGCAACTCGGTTTAACTCCTAATTAGCAATACAAAGAGTAGATGATTGCGGAATTACGCAAAAAGGGTTTTATCCCTCCAACGAGGGACCCTTAAATGTAAACTTTATACTCTTTTCGTAAACAGAACTGGAAGGGGTTTGCTATTGATATCGTGGCAATTAAGGATGCACGTGCTGTGAAGAATAATTTAACGCTGCGTGTTTCCATGTTTTCAACTGAGATTTCTGTTTTTACAAAAAAGAAGGACGTAAACAGGACATAAGCTACAAATGTCGTGAAGAAAAAGAATTTGCAGGATCTAGAACTATCGCCGATAGAAATCTACAGCACATTATAAGCATTTGTTAGTAGTAATTTCATTCTGTAGGACCGCAGGGGGTCCATTGCGTAGAGCAAGCAGAATTCAATTTTTAGTGATGGCTTGAGTGAGCACAAAATGAAGTGATTGATGATGATAATGATTCTTTTTATATTTTTATATTTTCACCATCCTCTGCGGGGTAACTCAAGTTACAGTGTTTAATATCAAAGTATTATCTTAAAATCTAAGGGTTCATAAAATATACAATATTACAGTTGAGTATCAAACGACTCACGATCTTTCACAAAATTTATGTAGGGTTGGACATTTGGACAGTTAATCAGATGATTTATATAATTTGCTTGTTGACCACATTCGGAACTCAGTTGTACGATGAAAATCTGTGTTGGTGAGATCAAGTGGTGCGAAATGAGGTGATCGCTAATAGAATTAAAATTATGTTATTGATTCAATGCCATTCAATGCTAGGGCCAAGGGGGTGTGTGTCATCCTGTGTGATGTCGACCGTGTCTGACATCATCATTCTGACATCCAACGTCACGCTTCACTGCTGTCTTAACGCCAATCCGGGCATCTTCAATCCGCGTAAATTTCAGATCAGGATTATCCGTTAGCGTAAAGGTGCTATAATCCGTGGTATAATCACTAGGCGGTACGAAGTAGAATTTGATTATGACATACATTTCATTTCCGGTAATTAAAACCTTACGCGGCTTGCTCTTCGTGTGGACGGTTACCGCGATTGAGACGTCTGAGTCAATAGTGGTTTGGGTTGTCCTTGGTTTCACTTTTGCTTGTTATCTTTAGACTGTGGCTTGACGGCTGGCTCAACGCGATCGCTGGTAATCTGTGGACAATGTCAATAGACGGCGCGTCTCTCATTGGTCAATGGACTGAATCAAACGGAAGACGCAGCATGGCCACGACAGACGTCAGTCAATAGAAGCTCAGCGTGCGTCGGCTCATTCAATCTACTTCCAGCAACCAACAGCCATCATAACACCGCAGCGCCCGCTGAGTTGGAAACAGAAACTCTCCTAGATCTATGGAAAGCTTCACTTTGTCCTTGATAAACATGAGATCCGAGGAATTACATCGCACATCGACGTCTGTGGTTGAGTCGTGGAGCTGAGCGCAAGAGGCGAGACATGTGCCGTTGGAGAACCGAGGGCCGCTTGTGTTAGGGGCACGGCGGATAGAAGTGCACCAGTGGTTAATGGCTGGTGTGTAGGCATCTCACTTGATGTCGGACGCAGCAGATTGGCGTTTATTTCGACGAGGTCAAATGAAGACTCGGCTTCGGCGTCTACTGCACCTCTGCTGGCTTGCAGCTGGATGCACAGCCACACTGCTGCTGCTCCTCGTGCATTGGACTGGAGAGCACTGTTGTAGCTACAACGGTAGTCAGTTGTCAATGGGGCGGCCGAAGGGATGCTCGGATGGTAGATTGCACAGCGCCCCTCACCAACGCAGATGGACTGAATACGACGGAGAGGAACGACTTGGCAGTCACCAAACCACCGATAAAACGAAAGTGCAAACCAGCAGCCCAACGGATGATGTCAAGACCACTGCGATAGCCAACGAGCTAGGAAACGAAAATGTCGGACGCTCACCACCACACGCAGCTGCAGATAGAGGGAAATTCATCCTTTCCTTCCGCTACTACGAACAACTCGGTGGATCGACGCGCAACTTCCTAGCGCTGGCGTCGCTTGCCAAGCACGGTGCACGCAGCGTCATTGCGCCGTACGTCAGCAACTCACGAATGTCAGGTCTACCGCACGGCGCCAGCACCAGAACCAACAATCTCGAATTCGGCGCATTCAGTCAGTATTTTGATGTAGCAGACGTAAATAGAACATTGAGAGAACATGGATACGCCACGTTAGAGACGTTACATACGTTTGAGGCCAATTGCCAGCGACGACTAAACGTCCTCGTTCACTTCATCTTCTCTGGCGACAACGCGCAGAGAATGGCGTTCGATTGGTACAAACTCAATAGCGATGAATACGAAAACGTCAAGGCTAGGACGCGACAGAACGGCGGATGGAGCGAATGCGATTTTCTCGCCCGTTTGAAAACAGGTGTCAGCCTGAAGGGATTTACCGTCGAGAGGAATCTCTGTGTCGATCCTGAAATCATCAAAGATCCACAACTATTCGAAGGTGTGATCCTACGCCACGCGAAATGTGTCGGCCTAGTGCAATGGCGTGGCAACGGGACATCCAGGACACATTTCCCACTCCACCCTGACATCAATGACCCGTTGAAACCATCTGACCTCAAACATAATCGACGCCTTATCGACATTGCTATTGGATTCGTTAAGCGACACCTTAAGCGACCATTTATCAGTGTACACATTCGAGCGGAAAGACACGTTTTGCGGCGTAGAATAAACGATGCGATGTCGTGCGTTCGTCGCTTGGCGAGGCGTGTGACCAAGCGAAGGACGATGTTTAAGCTGGAGAATGTCTTCCTTGCTAGCGATCTTATAGACAATGGTTCAGGGACGTTTGTCAAAAAAGGCAATTCTACCGAACGGAAATATCTTCAGACCTACGTCCGGAAGAAAGTTGGTACATCACTTGTATTTGATCCGATCGAAGCAAACATTACCGACACTGGGAAAATAGCAATTATTGAAATGTACATACTTAGTATGGGGGATTCACTTTTTACCTTGGGGGGTGGGACTTTTCAAGATTGGGGCATTGATTTGTTTCTGTCGAAGAACGCAGAAGATAGCTCCCTTGTCCAACGCGTGTGCATCTTACCATGAAGTGAGAAAACAGACCAGCTGAATCGATTGTGAAGTTGTTCAAAACATTCGCGGAAAGAATTGTAATTTATTGTGAAGTAAATCACACGAAATGAAATGTCTAGACAACTTCACGACAATCACCTCTTGTTTGGTATTTATTTTATTGCAAATAGATTCAATTGTTGAATTTTCGTGTGGCGCAATTTTTACTTTTCTACTGCAGCTCATTACAAGCCACAGGTGGTATTTGAAAAGAAGAATTACGACTCCTTGTTACCACCAACAAGCTCCTTTGCATTTCACCGTAGTTTCATTTGTCAGGCAATCACTAGCTGCACGGGGTTTGAAATGGCGGGAAAAGTGCACACAGGCCCGCCTCTGACGACAGTCATTTATGGTTATTGGAATGCCTGACGGTTTCGTTAGCTGTTCGTTCGGGGCAGGATTCATGGCTGCAATGAGTTACGTTCATGATTGCCATAGACATCTTGCTTCATGCGTTATCGCGCTGCGTGCAGACGAAGTATATTTTCCAGTTGAATAGTACTATTTGTGTACCGTGAGACCTGTCTATAATGGTCACTTTTGGGACAAGAGGAAGGTGACCTTTATAGACAGATGGCCTTTCTGTCCAGGTTGACTTCTATTGAAAGCGTGATTTCGGGGTTATGAAGAGTGGCCTTTTGTACACAGGTGGTTGCTGCACAGAGGTGGCCGCTAATACAAGTTTGCCTGTATCACTGTAGTAATTTTTGCTAACAGCACTATTCTACCTAAAAAAATAGTTCATCTGCACGCACGCTACCTGAGGCGCCGCTCGTCCTCTTGAGCCCCTGGTAATTATTGATATTTCATTCCAAGATACACCATGCATGCGCCTGGGTGCAATACGGAACCAGAGAGAACCACCTTCAAATCGAGCGGGCCTTCCATTGCGATGCGTGCTGAGCTTACACATTAGAAAAATCTCTGCTGCGTTTCTTGGCACTTGGTTGGAACGAAGCGTAAAGGTCATAGAGATCAATTTCTATCGATTTCTACTTCGCCAAAGGTCTTACAATGATGCACGGTTAACTGTCAGAAGTAATCTGTTTAATGTCACGTCAAACGTCAACAATGACACTGCAGTAACACTAATCGCTTGTTTAAGTCAATGCGAGCACTCTGCGTAGATAGATAACACACCAAGAACACGCTTACATCATATTCACAGAATATACAATCGAACAATCGAGAGCGCTGGCAAGAACAATTTGACAACAACGCTCGAATCATCAGATAGATCTGTCTCGCGACCATGAAAACCTTGAGTGAGGAGTTTAATGAACATTAGAGAATCGGCCTCGTATCCAGACCATTGGGTTTCAAGGAGGCCTAGACCACAATGCATCACGCCATAGTACGCGTTCACAGAATCCATCCATCTTCTAACGTCAGTCGATCTGTTGCTTCAGCGACGGCATCCGAAGGAGAACGAGGAGATGGACCTGAAAACAAAAAGACGTGATTACCTAAAAGTGTAAATCTAAAATACATAATTTACATGCTATTAAAAATTACTCACAATTGTAGTTGTGTAAATGTTTCTTTGTTTAACGAAGGTAACTTGACAATAAATCGTCTCCCTTATAGGGTCCCGTAGGCTACATTGAAAACCGCACAGGCTTCAACGAATATATACGTGTCTGTGCCTGGAGTCGTACCCAGAAGGCAGTACTGGCAATCAGATATGCAAACCACTAGACATGACACAGCTCGAAAGCATCAAAAGTGCGGAACAAAGATGGAAGACGCTATGACATAATTATATTTGGGGGTTAATAGATAGCTGTGATTGGCTGCGTTATAAATTTAAAAGCAAACATCTTACTCTTTGCGTCGTGTAATTCAGCGATCGGCTTCAGCGGTTGTAGCAAATTAGCAATCGATAGATCTTTGCCTTTCTTCTTCAGCTGTAACATCGAAATAGCGATGATGATATTGAAATATCACATAGCAAACAATAACGTGGACTAGCCTGTTTGAACTAAAACCTGGCTTAAGCGACCATCATATAGGAGACACATTTGAAAGCAGCTCCTCGAGCATTGAAATTGTGATCTAACGTAACTGTGCTAAACGACCACTTTTCTTAAAATGATCAACGATAAAGTAACTAGTTAATCTTCAAACAATGAATGTTTCCTGTATAAAGCGACCACCTAAGTTGACGAAATGTATCCTGTGGTGGTCGCCAAAGGCAGGTTTGCTTGAAAGTATTATACGAAGAAAGAGATTCGATTAAAGTTTTGCGCAGCAACGCAATTGGAAATCCATTGCGACTAATCGACAAGAATGATGAATGCGAAAAACAGAGCAAGTTTACTACATTTCATCGCAGTTAAATTCCGCTGCTTCTCTTGATTCTGAAAAATATCCTTCGCGATGCGCATGCGTTTATCAGCGCGGAAGATGAATGTGCTGTTTGCGTTGTTGTCGTTTCGCCGCAAAAGTGGTCCCCAGTTTAAGAGAAAAATCTAACTTCAGGTAATACATTATTAAATCTAGTAAAAGAGTATTTGTCCACTGCAATAATATGGTTTTTCTTTAACAATAAAATTTCTCGTTTCAAGCAACATATTCATGAATTTAGTACAAGAATACTTGTGTATTCTGTAAGCTACAAATTACTAAGTAAATATTGTTGTTTTTCCATAAGACCAATTCTTACTTTGAGAACATTGATGCTTGTCTAGCACTATTTTATTGTTTACAATGGGCTAGAAAGAATATCATGTCATTGTGATCTTTTTATGTGTCCATGGATCATTGCTTCACCGGAGGCGAGATCACAAATGGCCTCATCGCATTCACACAATCAAATCATCGTAGTCATCGGTGGGATTATCCGGACGGCAGAGGACGGCTTAGGGACTGCTCACTTTTTATGCCCTGGGTTGGTACCGAAGAGAAGCAAAAAGTTTCAATATTTTCTATTTTACTCGACCTTCAGGTAGCTAAGAAAAAACGTTACCCAACCTCTAAAAGTTACATCATATATAACAAATGTGGACAGAACAGCAGATAGTCTACCGGTATTAAAAATTGTTATCACTGTGCATTAAATTACCCAACCTTCAGTGTTGCCAAAATTCGAGTTACCCACCCCGCTTCTCTTCGGCACCAACCTGGGGCATAAATAATGAGTGGTCCCTTAGCGTTGATGACAATCTGCTGATTCTATTCTGTTGAGCATCATCACAACAATCAAGCAATGGTTGTACGCGTCATCGATATTACGTAATGGCATTGGCAAGCATTCGCGAGAAAAACAATCCTGTATTATCTTCGTAAATTCGCTCTATATATCTGAGACTATATTCCACGGTTCACGTTGTATCTGACAATAGTCAATCAAAGATTAGTTATTGCTAGGTAATGGCGCATAGCGTTTGGTTTCATGGTTGATTGAGACTTGTCTGAAAAGTGAAATTGCAGCCAAACTCAGTAACAACAGAGCCCCCAGGGTAACTTGAATGCGCACTATTCGTATGCTCTGCGTAGAACATTTTGTGGCTTGTGTCATCGGTTCAACATCCCCGTCTGGTATTTTCCCTCTGAGGTCAATAACCGCGGAGATCGAAACTAATGTTAGCTTTTTCAATTCAAGTTCATTTATCAAATTAAATTTGTTGTGACAAGACATATCTGTCTTTTAAATTGCAATGGGTCGACCGCGGATGAGGAAGTGCTTGACTGAGTCCGACTGACGTATTCGTCGTCTCTTTCCAGATAAACATTTTCCTTCACAGTGAAGCTGACGCGTTAGATGATTGGGAATAATATACGCTTCGACGCTTGACTTTGAACCACGCACCAAAGATCTGAATGCTTCTTGGTGGTCTTATATCAATAATTCACTGCCGCCATTCGCGCACTAGGTGATGCGTTGGAAATTAAATTTATGACTTACAAAGCCAGCAAGTGTCCTTTGGCTTATTCGTTACCCCCACAGTGCGAGCCATGAAAATATTCTATCCCGCGTAGAGGGTGGAACGCGCTAGAGCACTATCAAAGGGCTCCGTAGCACAATGACCATGATTTCTGGCGAGAATGAGCATAGGACTCAGTGGGCTCAAATAGGACTCAGTGGGCTCAAATCCATCAATGTCTGAACGGACAAAGTATTAGTCGCCAAGTCCAGTAGCAATCACATGTCCTAGTAGTATAACGGAAAACACCCCGACCAGCCTGAGCATCAGACACGATGACTAGAAATCCGTGATTGGCAACTGGCAATGTCAATTGTTGGAAGAACACAATCTTCAGGACTCGCACGTTGGTTCGCTTTATCGTTGGGTTTAAAATTCGTTATATTCGTCAATGGGACGATCAGCCATAATGCACCAACGCCAGTGGTCATCCAGCAGACCAAGTGGTAATGTAATATTGTTCTTTAGATAGTCGGCCTATTCACATGAATGTGATTTTCAATAGGACACTGTATAAAGTGATCACTTAAGAGAACAATTGAATACAGGGTATAATAGCATTCGGTCATATGTCAGCTGTGAGTGAGTACGTCACCGACTGGCCACTATAGGCAGGTGGTCCCTCGACGCAAGTGGTGCTATATATGGTAAAACCACAATCAACGGTCCCTTGGCTGGGCTACGCGTGTCAATTCGTACGCGTATTAATAGTGCTTGAAAACACATTCATTCTCTGTTAACTGTCCTGATCATTACTCTGTCCGTTTTGTGTTTAAGCTACCCCTGTCATCTCTCACTGTCTTGAAACTGGTAAGCTGTCACATCAAAGAGTAGAGCTCAATTGTGAAATTCAGCTACCTATGTCACCGTTCATTGCATATCAGCAACGCTGTTACGACAGAGACGCACTCAATCATTCCATACCTGTTTGAAGAATCCATTACTTTGCAAACTCAAAGCATTTGGTCTGAAATTGTAAAAGGCCAAACAAATAGTCGGTAAAATAGAGATTGATGACAAAATTCCTGGCGCGAGGTCCATGCTGCACATGCAGTTAAACACATTAATTCATTCCACATTATGATTTATATGTGGGCTTCTTATTCTTAGATCTCACAGAAAAAGATAGATAGGACAATAGGCACAGACAATTATAAGTATAACATTCCAGTTGTATACTTGCATTAAGAGGGAATGGCTCAATGGATTGGACAATATTGAAAATCCTACGTTAGAAATTCAGACCTCGTATGAATATATTAATAGATTTGGCTGTAGATTGTAAAGTTAAGTACGAGACACCATACCGTTCATTAGGTGATTGTCGCAGTAGAACATCAACAAACTGAAAGACAAATACAAACATATGAATCAGCAACAAACATTATCAATTTCACAAAGTGACTGTCATCATTCCTCGATTCTTTTAATCATTTCTGAAAAGCCTTGTCAAACATGAACTAACTCTGCCTCAGAAGAGACACAAAGTAAATCCCTCAAGAAATCCAGACTTACAAAGCCATGAAGATATAAGAAATAACTACAGAAGAAAGACAGTACAGTCTTAAATGACACAAGCACCATTGTTGTGAATTACTGTAAGCGCATGCGCATGATGTATGTAAGGATATTCACGCATGCATGCATATTACCACTCGTCAAAGTGTGTTTACCATTTACTGACTTCGGTCATCTTCTTGTTGTTTATTGCTGACATTGAATATATTGTCTAGCCGACTGATACCTACGTGTGGTCTGTCAGTATCTTACAATCATGAAAATGTGATCAGCAACCCGTTCTCTCCTTTGAAAACCAACCAAAAGCGGTCACTTGAGACATGTGGTCGTTAATCACAGGTTGGGTTGTAATAATCTTACGAAGGTTATAAGTCAAACAGGTGCTGGGATAATTATACTTCTACCATTATTTACTATGCACCCCCAGTTTACTACTATACTCCTTTCATTAATAGCATGTACCCATGACAGAGCAATATAGATCTGCAAAGTAATCACAGGGCTTTGTCCCTTTCAGTTATGTTTTACCCGTCGTATTGAATACACCTGTTTACAGAGAGACCTTCCGTTCGATCGCGTGTTACTTTAACAATGATCTTATGCTACGATGATAACAGAAGGTAGCCCAGTACAATGGTATACCTGTCTGAATGGAGTTGATTGCTTCCAGCCACGTGTCAAATGCTGCTGTTTGCCAGCAGGAGACAGCATTTGTAAACTTTCGGCCGAGAAGCCACTGGCGACATGTGCTGCTCGTAGACAATCTAAGCCTTCTTGATCGCCAACATGGAAATCAGGCACCGTGCCATTCAACTTGTGCAGTAAAATCTAATAAAAACACACCCAACAATGAAAACAAAATCGTGATGAGGGTGATTTTGGGTGGGTTGGTCTTAAGCTGTTTTATCGATCAGAAAACGCTTAAACAGGCTGAGATACATAGAACAGATTCATGGTCGTGTATCAAACAGACAATTAGGTCTTTCTATTCATCTCGTATTTCTAAAAATTTGAATTTAAATGTCTTTTGATTTTTCCTACGGGTATAAAACAATCCCTACAGTATCAAGAGAATTCCGATTACATAAATTAGTATTACACTCCAAATGGAAGAAAACTAGCAAAAACGATGTACAGCTTCTATGAAATGCCTATGAAAATTGTTTAGTATAATGTGTCATGGTTGTCATCAATTTGAGAGGGTCTAATGAAAACAGAAGGCATAAAGCACGTGATTGATGTGCTTACTGTTCTGGATAATGCGACACTGAAGAGAACATCGTCATTTTACTGCTCCGATGAATTTCGCAGTTTTTGGAATGTTAGAAATTCACGTTTTGTTACAGTTGAAGTTATCTTGAGTCAAACCGAAGGGACTTACGAAAGTGATGGCTTTTTAACACAGGTGGTCGCTTAAGACAGGAAAAATCGCATTGTCTAAAACCCTCAATGACTTACAATTTGAATGAGATCTCTTATCACAGATGGCCGCTTTAGGCAGGTAAATCGTATTGAGCTTTAAGTGATTTACTACTTGAATGAGGTCTCTTATCAGAGGTGGTCGCTTAAAACAGGTAAATCGTATTGTCTGCAGCCTTGCGTGGTGAGGTTAGCCTCGCTTACACAACCTCTTTTCGTCAACCACTTCATAATGTACAACCTCGTTTCTTATTCCCCCGTAAATAAGTGGTATTCAATATTACACTCTTCGACCGTCCTCTCCATATTCCCCTCAGTCGAATGGACAAGCCTAGGCAGCGGTTAAGGCCATGAGAGATCTCATCCAGAAGTTTTCTACTGGCAGCCCTCTCCATGACGACTTCGATGAGGCAGCTATAGAGTGGCGAAACTTCTGGCGTGAAATTGGCCGTGCCCCTGCTCAAATCCTCTGCGCATTCGCCTACCTGCTCACCATGGCTGCTTCGCTCCGTCATGGCAGCAATCCGCCTGTCCTGGTTTCGAGTGTGGAGTCCTCGTTCCCATGTAAACCTCGTTTCCGTATTACCTCACAACTATATAAGTGAGATGAATAGCAGTAAATGTTTCTCTTTCTTGTGACTCAACAAACGCAACCGTCTCTTCTCTGAGTCTCACATTACACCCATACAACGATGGACACGCCAACTAGCACAAATGGTGACCCCGCTCGTGATGTGCCAGATACAATCTCGTTGCCGTTGGCTATTGTCTTCTCGCCTCTTCTTCAACAACCACCGTTCCCGTCGCACATGTCTTTGGAAATTTTTGAAAGTCCTCCATTCCACCGCCTCCACATCGCCGGATAATCAATGACGTAGGTTGTAAATCTTTGTTGTGATGAGGTAAGCGAACAAGTGGATCGCGATGAGCCAGCAAATGAAGAAGCAGGTTGCCTAAGCCTGCGTAGGGACAAGCTTCGTGCGCAGTCCACAGAGGAGAAGGAGTATCGTTTAATTGTAATGGAGATGTCCTCATCTGTGCTTTGTTCGTGTCAACGAGATCAATAATGGCGTGGTTGAAGAACAGCTGAGGCCTCACGGCCCGGTAAGGAGTCAGGCTGCCCAAGCCTGTATGATTGCTCCGTGAGGGTCTCACATCGGTCGAGGGTAATTACATTGAAAATTACGCTCCTCGTCGACGCTGCTGTTCTTCAGTGTGTGTCCATGCTCTTCGGAGGTAACCAGCATGCAGCGCTGGGAATTATGTTGACATCAAGCCAACTAGCTTATGCCCTCGAGGCTGACCAACGCACAGCTGACATTGAAGAACGTGCCATCATCTGATACAACATCATTGCACACAGTCTTCCTCCATTCGATGTTTGCAATCCTGTCCCTTTCCAGAACCTTCATCACAAGCGCTGGGACTGTGTAGGCCACATCGTCACCACCCATCCCTATCGCTAAAACAACGTCAAATTACCATCTGATGGCCTTCTCACCCGCAACCGTCGAATGCAGACTCTGGTCGAATGCTACGTCCTTACTCTGAAGATGTCCATCATCATCCTGGAAACGGCCCTGCACGTATCAGACAGCCCTCTCTCCTCTCCATTCCAGCCCTCGTTAATAGAGCTCATTTCTGTTGCTCGTGTCAAGGCTCGTGTAAATGTTTCTAGATGTTATTTTACGTGACCGGGTCTGGGGCTGGGCATTCTAATATACTATTTGAATGAGGTCTCTTATCACAGGTGGTCGCTCAAGACAGGTAAATCGAATTGTTTGAAGCGTTAAATGACTTACTATTCAAATGAGTTCTTTTATCACAGGTGGTCACTTAAGAAAGGTAAATTGTAGTGTATCAAACCTTAAAATGACTTACTATTTGAATGGGGTCTCTTGCCACAAGTGGTCGCTTAAGACAGGTAAATCGTATTGTTCTTATTGTACATTGAAGCAATTCAGTTCAAATTATCACCACGGCAATGTAATGTACAGCATACCTGCGTGGGAGGTAGTCCACAAAATGGAACTGAGGCTGTGTAGAGCTCAAGGGCTGTGATGCCAACGCTATACATATCCGACTTTGCACCATATCCTAATAGATTCTGCAACAACAGGAATATCTATCATGAATCAGGGCAAACATACCAATGAACAGCATTACAGTAAACCTATTTACGATAGAATTACAGTCCAATCAATATTGAGAGACCACTCAAGGGACCAATCAAAAGTGGTCTCTTAAATATAGGTGGTCGCTCAAGACAGATGGTCACTTAGGGCATGTTTACACGAGGTGGGCAAGCCTGGTTGAGGCCTCGGTGGAAAAAGCAAAAGCGAGATATGATCTTGAGATTTTATCAATGCACACAAGTCGAGAAATGATCTGTTGGCACCAAATGTCAAATTTATGTCACCCTGGCTGTCTTGCACATGCCTAGAAACCTTCAAGTGTGGTGCTATAATGCCTGGCACCCGACATCGTTTACAAGGCATTCTCTCATCTCACCCACTTGGGATCCCTACGGTAATGAGGTGGGATGCCCCCCTACGGGGCTGGTCCAACAATCGTGTAAGCGCACCACACAGTAACAATGCTAAACAATAACAGGCAAAAATCTTACTCAAAGGTATCATCCCGTTGAGCCGGGCTGACCTGCCTCATGTAAACAGGTGTCTTTAAAGATATGTGGTCACTTAAGATCAGCTGGACTGCAGTCCTGTTCCAACAAGTTTTCAAATAAGGATGGTGGTGTGTTCCCCAGTACACAAAGGTTCAGTCGTCACAAACATCACATAGTAGATGGGTTGAATATGTGTCAGTGATTCATAAAATCAACAATCAACACGGATAACATAAGACCACACTGAATTTACATCAACAGGCATTTTTCTTAGCTGTGACAAAAGTAAGCCTCCAGCTACTGCTACACGTCTGCATTGGTCTTATGAGAAAATCTAAAAGGCAACGACAACATGCAATATAAAAATACTCCATTGTTCAGCTCATTACCTGATGCAGAACCTCTGGCGCCATCCATGGGAGCATTGCCAAGGTATGTTTAGGGAAATCATGTGCAACAAATCCTTTATTTTCATCAAAGTCCACTCTCCTGCAATACCTGAGGCCAGTCAAACAGACCCTTCCTTCAGATGAAACTAGGATGTGGCTTGCTTTGACGGCTCTGAAGACAAGTCAGACAAAGGGCAACTTAGCGTGTCATGTCTATTGTCTAATGGGTGACTTGTGGCAAATCAAGGGAGATAGAACAGACAAGTTGAGTCAGCCAAACATCAAATTCACAGATACAATGAAACCTGTCTATAACGGTCACCTCTGGGACCTGAGGAAATTGACCTTTATAGACAGGTGGCCTTTCTGTCCAGGTTGATTTCTATTGAAAGAGTCATTATGGAATTACGAAGAGCGGCCTTTATACAAAGGTGGCTGCTCTATAGAGGCGGCCGCTAATACAGGTTTAACTCTATACTATATATTACTGCCCTCGACTTTGTCTGCATGAAGATGCAATAGCTTCGTTGTACTCCACTTTAGAACATCTGACCC
>OFHS01002185.1:0-18524 GCA_900245855.1 Calvadosia cruxmelitensis
TAGATGCTGAAAGTAGCCAATTAGATGCGGTTTTTAGACTTTTTAGATGCGGTCTTAATTCGCAGCCTTAACTATCAATAGTTTACACTTCTCCTATAGTGTAAATCTCCGTTAGGGAAGGATAATCTAGCTCTGAAACTTTTCTGGTAACTTTATCGTTGAAATGACAACGGTTTTGTAATGGATCCTTCCATGTATCTGTCTTCGAAAGTCAGATAGTTTCTTAGACCAGTTCTCGTGTCAGCTTCCTTTGAACTCAATCGATAGGTTCTCCCAGCTTGACCATTAATCTAGAGAACTTCCTCTGATTTTCTTTGATTGAAATTTCATTTTCTCTATACTAACTCGTGTTTAGGTTCTTTTCTTGTTCGGTTGACCCGGCGTTTTCATACCAAAATTCGGCCAATTTTCACTCACTGGGCCCCAGTCAATTTCTGTTCCTTTGATTTTCAAAGGATTCTGGGCAGGATAGGGAGTTTGTGGATCTGTCGTTTCATTTTTCTTTGCTTCATTTTCTGCCGTACTTCTGGATTGCTTTATTCGTTGATTTTTTGCTGATGCAAGCTTGTTTCGCTTATTAATCTGTTGACTCGCTTTAGACAAAGCAGTTGATTTGGAGGCTTTGTTTGGGATTCCTTGTCTTCGTTTCTTTATTGAATCTGATATTTTTGAGTCTGAGAGATCGTTATAGGATCCAGGTCCAGAAACCTCCTGCAGAAAGTTCAATGTTTGATTGCTAAGTTGGCGTTTTGGGCCTTCAGTTTGTACTGGACTCATGCTGTTAGTCAGAGAAATCGTGTACTTCTGATTTGAAGCTGCTTTTCCTGTTCCCTGACTTGATAGAAACGTCTCACCGGAGTGAACCATGGTAGCTTGGTTTGAAGCACCAATTTGTGTTGTATTTAATGCATTTCTTTTTTGATCAAGCATCGGATCTTGGTTGGAGCCTGGTGACGGATTTTGCGGAACACCATCGTCTCCAGTCTTCTGTTCTCCGCGTCTCTCGTTAGATTCCGTTTTCTGGTCCTTCGAAGGATGAGACATAACTGCTGGAATGGAAATCGTCGTATTGAATATTTTGATAGAAAGCCCAGGAAACATATTTGAACCTAGCAACGAGCTAGCATTGACCAAGTTTATTGACAACAATGGACTGATACTACTGTTTGAAGAAGCGTCGGTGTTATTGTTGTTGCTGCTACTATTTGATATCGAGGCTGTGGTATTTTTTAATAATGTTTGATCTTTGTGGACTTGTTGTAGTCCTTCAAATATTGATGATAGTGCATTGCTTGCCTTCTCGAATCCCCACGATGCTGTTTTGTTCAGACTATCAACAAGGGTGTTTGACAAGTACTGAAGGGAAGAGGAAGTCGTTTCATTTCCGGTAGTTGTTGAATTACTTGCGTTGAATGATACCTTGTTCTGTTCTAAACCTTGGCTGATGTTACTTGTTGATATTTTTGTTTCATTCCCAAGTGTTTCATTTTCCGGTCTTGATACATTTGCATTAGCAACTGGGTTTGCAAGCTTGTCTGGGCTTGATTGAAGAGTCACTGCATTTCCACCAGTCCCGTTTGCAGTACTGACTGTCTCTCTATCGCTTACGGATGGTTCGATGGAGCCAACGTTGCTTGGTATCAACTCTCTTGCGTTGCTGTTTGAAGTTTTTAACATGCTTCTCTGTGGTGTTTTGTTTCCATCTGCGTGTAATGTCGTCAGCGCCATCATCATAACATCAACATCCTCTGTTCCAACATCATTATCATTCATGTCTACACTTTGAACAAACGACAATGCTTTCTGGTTGTCATGCTTTGGTGAACTCTTTATTTTGAGTTTCTGATGTTTTTCATTAACTTCAGAATGTTTCCCTTCTACTTCACCGACAACTTTATCTTTAAATTTCCCGACGCTCCCTATATATCCTGCCTCTTCTTGGTTTAACGAGCCTTTAACAAAGTCTTGTTTCCTAGAAGGCCTGATACTTTTATGGTCCGATTTGACTTCGCTTTTGTGAAATTCAATGTGATGTTTCTTTAAGAAATTCAATACTAGTTTGTGAACCTTTTTACTTGGCTTCGTTGATGGTCGAAGGGTTGATTTCTTTGAAAGGTCAATAATGACGCTCTTTTTTCCAAGTGATTTCTTGCTAAGGATACTCGCAGTGTGATAATCGCGTAAGCTCTTGCGAAGCACATGACTTGCCTTGCGATTTTCAAAGTCAACTTCTGTTGCTCTGCTTTTCACATTCATAGTTGTAGTCATTGTTTCGTTCTCTGTTTTCACAGCATCGACGTTCTTCAAGTGCAGTCCATTATTAGTGTTGCTGTTCTCACGAACGTTGTGAATAATATTTAACGTGCCATTTTCATCTAGATGATAGCGTTCAATGTTTTCAAATATCAGATGGTTTTTCGGCTCGGTGCTGTTCTTTCCTGTTATCTCTGTAAAATTCCTTTCGCCTTGTTTATTATTTTCTGAAGTGGTGACGTTCTTGACGATATTCAGGGTGCCATTTTGATCAAGATGGTAGCTGTCGACGTTTTGAAAATGAAGAGGATTTACTAAGCTTTCATTTTTGGTATTTTCCTCAGTGATTTCTGTTGCGTTGCCTGTGATTGTAACTGTATTATTGTCGATGTTGGAGCTGTAAACGTTCTTAAAATTAAGCTTTGCATTTCCTTTATTGTGTTCTTCAGTTGTTTGTGGTTCTGAAGAATTCTTACTGTCGTTGCTCAATATATGGACATTTTGTACAATTCCAAAAGTTCCATTATCGCTTGCGTTGCTTTTGCTTGTAATTGTATTATTGTCGATGTTGTAGTTGTCCAAGTTCTTGAAGTTAAGCTTTGCATTTTTTTTATTGAATTCTTCAGTTGTTTGAGGTTCCGAAGAATTCCTGCTTTCGTTGCTCAATAGATGGACATTTTGTATAACTCCAAGTGTTCCATTATCGTTCATACTTGCGTTGTTGACATTTGCAAGAATTATTTCACTGTTATTTCTGTTCGTTTTCCTATCGGTTGAAGTCTCGTTAGCGTCTGTGACATTCTCTGATGATATGATATTTTGCACTACGGTCAAAGTTCCATTTGTATCGAAATCATGTGCATTTACGTTTGTTAAATTCAAACTTTCTGGAAAAGCTTCAGTGGTGCCATTATGGTTTTGATCACTGGTGACATTGTCTTGCTTCTCCACAGGTTTAACGTTTTGGACGATATTCAAAGTCCCATTCTCCTCTGCTGCGTGACTTGCAATGTCGCTAACATTTAATGCATTTAGTTGAGATAAATCAAATTTTGTCGCATTCTTTTCTACCCATGAATCTTCCGTTGTACGTTTATCTCCCCCAACAACATCTATCGATGACAGCCTACTGCCTTTCTGTTCTTGTCTCGAGTTGTTGTCAAACAATTTGGAATTCCGGGAACCTTTTGAAGGAAAGCTCGCCTTCACATTTCCTTGCTTTGAAGATTTCTTTCGATGATGATATGCAGGGACCTTTGACTTGAACGTTGCGTGAGAAATAACTTTGTTCTCAATGGTTACATTATTGTTTTTCAGAATATTTTTCCATGAGCGCCTATCGGATTTACCGCTTTTCTTTGAATTGCTCCTGTTGGGAATCTTTGGCTCAATCTTTCCTTGAGATGCATCTTTTTCCTCGAAGGTAACTTTTCCATCCTCGAAAATACGTTTTCCAGAAGTTTTGTAAGGTTTTCTGCTTTCGATTGAATGTTTACTATTTTTTGAAATCTTTGATTTGAACGTTGCATGAGAAACAACTTTGTTTTCAATCGTAACGTTGTTGTTCTTCAATATATTTTTCCATGATCTTTTGTCATGCTTGATTCCTTTATTTGTTTGTTTATTTTTGTAAATCTTTGATTTGAATGTTGCATGAGAAATAACTTTGTTCTCAATCGTAACATTGTTGTTTTTCAATATATTTTTCCAAGACCGTTTATATTTTTGTTCTGGAATCATGTGCAGCTTGTTATGGATGGGTTTTTCATACATGCTCAGAATCGAGAGAGGAATTATGCTTCTCTTGTCCTCATCGACGATTTCTCCGAGTTGGGTTTCCTTGACGCTTGATGAAGTCTTGTATGCTTCTGGTTTGATATTCAATAACGTATTCTCTAATCTATCAGTATTGTTTTGTTTGTTTCCTTGTTCTTGCATAGCGCTTTGAAATGAAACAGATTCATCGGCTTGATTTCCTTCAGGCTTGCTTTCTGTTGGAAACATAGCAATGCTTCTTGTACTTGCTCGCGTATCTTCACTGCTATCAGGAACGATCTCTGTTCTCTCTAACTCCGTATATCCTCCACCAGATCTTAGTTGCTCGATCGCTCCGTCGCTGGTTGTTTTTGTAGTCTGGACAACTGATGTTGGGGAGAGATTTGAATCTTTACCAAATGGACTGAGTTTGCTCCCGGTAGTGTCGTTTTGGACCTTAATTTTCGTTCCATCCGTGTCCATTGTATCGTTCTCCTCTACTAGAGAATCCGTCTGATTATTTGTTCCCGGAGTTTCATTCTGAAACGGCACATGTGTCGCAATCGTTGAATCATTCACAGGATTTGATTCGCCTTTCTTGCTATCTAGAAGTACTGTTTCATTGGTGTTTGCTTTTGATTTGTCGTCGTACTCTTTAGTTCCTGTTGTATTATAAATCACTTTGTAACTTGAAGGTGGATTTTGCGAGCCTGAAGAATACTCATTAATTTGTTCAGGTTCGGAGTTAAGGTTTGGGTCATAGCTAGACTTTGACTCATCTTTCTTATCATTTGGAATTTGTGCTGTTTCCTTGGTGCTTTCTTTGGCTTTATCGTCGTAGTCTTTTGTTCCTGTTGTGTTATAAATCACTTTGTAACTTGAAGGTGGATTTTGTGAGCTTGGAGAATTCTCATTATTTTTGTCGGGTTCAGAGTTTATGTCATTCGAGTGGCGTTGTTCGTCACTAGGCTCTGTAGCTGAATCGACTGTACCTTCTACGAGGTCATTCCATGATGGAAATGATTTCTTTGATGCCCTTTGCGCCTGATGATCACTTTTGACTGTAACTCGATCATTCAAATCGGTATTTATTTCTTTTGGTGCAACGAAGAGTACACCTGGACCAGTAAGGTTCTCGTCGCGTGCTTTCATGGGTTTTGCTACATGATCCTTCTCAGAAACTGGATGTAAGCGATCATTTCCAAGCTGATTTTGTTCACCACTAAGGTTCAGTGAGCTGCCTTGGAGAATTCTCGTCATTCCATTCTCCGTTTCAGTCGTAACCGACTCATCTTGTTCTAGAAGCTTTTTTCCATCGTTACTGATGAGTAAATTTTCTTCATCTCCTACTTCCTGCCTTACCTGATCTTGCTTCGGACCATCTACGCCTTGGGAAATTCCTGATGGAATTTGTCTTGGCAATCCTCCTTCTTCTGCTATTGGTGCGGCTTCATTCCCATCTCCCAACTCTCTAATTCCACTCTTAGCAACTGCCAGCTCCTTCATTCGTCCTCCGTCAATCTCTACGTGGGATCCCATCCCTGTGTTGTATGGTTCTGGCATCTCTCCTTCTACGTTTGGAATTTGTCCTTCGTCAATAGAGTCAATCATAGTTGCTGCTCCTACGCTTCCAGTTGCTCCTGAAACGCCTTGTTCCTTTTTGACAGCGGTCGATATGCTTGGTGCGTTGGATTTTTTTGTTCCTGCTATTGTTAATGACGAGTTCATTTCTTTTTCTTTAGCGTTTGGATCAATTGCTGTTTCGATAACTGTAGAGCTCGGTGTATCTTCTTCGGTGTCAGGATGCTGTGATGCCATGTTAACAGAGTTCACCTCTGGCAGTATTACATCTCCATTTTGTGCACCAACTGACTCGGATACAACATTGGTCGTTGGAGTAGCTTGATTAGATGGCATTGATTGATTCGCTACAGTACTGTTTTCTCTGTTCAGTGAACTGTTACTACCCTTCAAGAAGGTTTCATTGAGCGTCTTGTTGTTTAGATCAGCGATTCTCAATGCCTTTGCTATGACTGACGGAATGTTGTATGAGTCGTCCACAGGATAACTGTTATCATTTTCTGGACTTTCATAGGAATTACTGTTGTGATCTAAGCTTTCCTTTTCCTTCGAACCTTCCGACGAATTATCAACATCCCGAAATTTGTCGCTTTGGTTTGATGCTTTCGGCTTCTCTGTCTTTTCTTTATCATCTGATGCTTTGCTACTTTCTTCAGACGATTTTTCTGAGTGCTTTGAATCGGAAGTTTTGGATTCTTCTAGCACCTTTTGTGGCTTCTCCTCGTCTGTGGCATTCCGAGATTGGCTTCCATTTTTGACAGATTCCGTCTCGTTTATGGTTTTGTTTTGAGGATCAATGTCAACTTCCTTACTAGAATTTCGTAGAACTTCCTTCCGCCCCGTTGGTTCTTCCTCTGCGTGATGCACCTCGCTTTTCCTACCAAAGAGTTCATCATCAAATTCGTTCTTTGCAAATGACAATTCTGAAAGAGGAATATCACCTAGGAGACCGTAATTTCCATTGGGATCTGGTAGAAAAGAATTTCCTGTTTTGCCAAAGTTATCGATCCTTCCAAGCGGAAGTTCACCTGTTTTCTGTTTCTCTTTCAAGTCGTCTTTTCCTTTCTGTGAACTTTGCTGTTTGACATCCTTCGCATCTTTTCCATCTTGATCCTTTATTTTAGGAGCTCCCTCTGGCTTTGCATTTCCTTCTTTGCTGTTTGATGGCTTGCCTTCGAAGTTGTTTACTTCTTTATCATTTTCTTGCTTTTGCACCTGTTTGTCAACGTTCTTTTCAACTTGACTCGGTTTGTTATTGTTTTCATTGCTGCCAGTCTTCTCGGTTGAAGTTTCATCATTATCTTTGTTAGTCTGTTTTGTTTTCTGCTTGTCTTCGTTCTGCTTTTCAAACTCTTCCAGGGTATCGGGACGCTTTACTTTGTTCTTTAATGGTGTGACGTCAACTGCAGGAGTTGTCGGCTTGGGTGACACGGTTGGCTTGGCAACGGTTGAACCTTTTTGGGGCACCTTTGTTGTTGTATGGGCTTTGTTCGAATCTGGTGGTGGAGCGGAGGTAACTCGAAGGGGCTTCTTTGCTCCAGTATCTCCATTATCCACTCTAACTGTGGTTACTGTGCTGCTTGGCTTGGGTGTACCTTTCGCCTTGGGCGTGGGTGTGGCAGTTGGCTTTAAGAGAGTTCGGTTCGATTCACCTTTGATTTTAGTGAAGTTTCCTATGTTCGTCCAGTTGCTAGCACTCACAGGACTGAAATCACTCTCATTAGAACGGATTTTCTTGATTGTGTCAATGTTCTCTTTGATGAACTTGACAAGCGGACGAACAGATTCGAACGGCCACATCCCACTCTTCAGCTGGTCGGGGTCCTCTGATAGAAAGAACAATCGCAAATCGAGTAAGAATGTAGCCATAAGACAGACAATGCTTGTTAAACGCATCATAGCATATGACATTATCACAATTTAATCAGCACATTTGGTAAGCCATATTGTAGCTTTTCTTGGCATTTGAACATAAAAAAAAATTATATGGTACAGTATTTGAGAAGTTGAAAGCATGAGTTAGCGGATGTACATTACAATCTTGAAGCATTAAGCCGAGTTCACACGGAAAAATTTGCTGCGCGCAACACGGTCCCTAATCACAGACCCACATGATACATTAAATATTGCTTCTTGCGTGCAAATCACCATTCACACGATGCAACAGCAGGCTAATGGCGATAAAGCGGAAATTGCCACAGGGAGCGCAAGTGCCAAACGAAAATAATGGATCGTCAAGCGCGAAGAAAAACCATACGCATACGGCATTCATTTCAAAGATGTCGGGCTAAGTCGTCGGTAGTCGTCATCGTGAAATTCATAAACTGACATTAGATTCCTATTCAAGTTTCCCTTTCGTTCAAGGGGCAGATGAGCCATAATAGCTCCCCAAGCACATGATCGTTTGTTTCAAGGTACAATGCGGCTCCACAAGCGCGATGACGACGTCCTTGATTGGCTGAAATTCAACTTTCCTTTTGACATTGCGCGCAATGAGTTCAAAAAATCAAACATGTTTGATCCTCGTTTTGTTGCAGTCAATCGCATGACAGAGGCTAGCAATGAACTAAACGACTAGTAGTCGTTAACACCTAATGACTTCCTGACCGCCAGCATTGCGCGCAACAGATTGTCCCGTGTGAACTCGGCTTTAATTGTCTTGTCTAGTCGAGAAATGAAATATAACTAAGGGTAATGTAAATATCTAAAATCATCTAATGCATTTAGATCATCTATATTAATTTCATAAGTATACAAGTAGCTGGTTATGGTATGTTAGTTGCTTTCTTCATTAATATAAGCGCGGTTATGACTCAACTATTTTAATAATTAGAGCAACATAGTATTTTTCAAAAAGCAGAAGAGCGTGATCAGTTCTATTCCTGTTTGTCTATTCATTCAAGCATTCAGTTTCTTGATTGTCGTTGTTTACATATGACACGCTCAAAATCAGTTCTCTTAATTATATGATGATGCAAAGTATAGTTGAATGGAAATACATGAAGATACATCATACCTGGAGCTGAGGGATCTCCCCCTTCTCCCAGATTAAGTGGAGCTCCTTGGTTTGGGATGACTTTCGGGGCCTTCATTTTTACGTCATCTCCTTGTCGTCCTGGTTTCTGGGGTTTGTCAGTCCCCTTACTTGGCTTTTTGTAGGGAAGTCCCTTTTGACACACTACCTGAAAACAACAGATATGAGGCTCTCCTATCAATCTGATTCTGAAAATTATTGAGAGAAGAATAACTCCTGCGTTTGATACCAATCAAAAGGGGATAACCAGAAATGTGGAACCTGGAAGGGGGGAACCCAGGAGGGAAGAGCTCAAAGGAAGGCCCTTTGTTTCCTTGCCCATTTTACGTGAATTTTACCTGATCCACTCCCGCCTCCAGGTGGCCTATCAAGACAACCTTTGACGTCACGATCAACTGATTTTTTCAAAGCAATAATTTACAACGGTCTGTAGTAATGTTACTTTTCCTATAATGTGTATCTTTGATCCATCAGATGTAAATTTAATGTCATGAGTTCAAATATTAATGTATATTATTTGTATCCCAAACAAACAAGCAACTGCGCTTAATGGATTATGCGGATGGTGGATATTCTGTCTTGACTAAAAATATTATTACTTTATTACTTTGAGTGCAATCTCAAGTGCATGCGAAAAAATGACGGATTACGTTTTCGCAAACGAAAGAAGTTTTGATGTTTTCGCAAACATATTTGTGAGTTTAATGCAAATAATTTTTTTAACTCACCTTCAACAATTCTCCATCCTCTGTCTTGATCCAATAATTTCCAGATGGAAGGTTTCCATTTTTACTGAAAATATCCTTGCAGCTTTTTGCTGGGTTTCCTTGGCTGCGAAGAAAATAGAATTCAAAGCAAGATGTAAAAAATGAGAAGACAACGGGGATTGCCACAGGCATGAAGATCAAATTGTTATTTTGGTAGGCAGTTATTTTTAGATGGTGCTCGTTAGTTGTTTGTTTCACATATCCGAAACACGGTCTTGCCGGATTGTTTCTGCGTACAGAACTTGTCGAAGGAGATTTGCTATGCGTTCTCATACCATGAAGCAGCAAAACATGGCAGCTTGTGCAAATGCAGATAATTTTATCTAGAAATTGCTACTCTCTAATGTGATACTATGGTGGAACGATCTGCCGGATAATGTTGTCACTGCGCCAACATTGTCTTGTTTCAGGTGTCGTTTAGGCTAAACATGAATCATTAATAAAGGATTTCAAACTGCCATAGGATATGTGTTAGTGATATTTATATCCTGTATTCTCCTTTAGTACTGGATTTACTGAAAGAAATATACCAAATCAATCAATCAATCAATCAATCAATCAATCAATCAATCAATCAATCAATCAATCAATCAATCAATCAAACAATCAATCAATCAATCAATTTATCTATCTATCTATCTATCAACGCATCCAATACGCTTATGTTTATCTTCGCTGATACGCCTACATTTGTCGAAGATCTGAGCAATCGTTTCCCTTTCGACATCTGTGCGGCGCAAGAGTGCATCAAGCAATGGTATCAGAAGGTCCAAACGGTTCTGCAGGATGGGTTCTCCGACGCACCCGCATTGATAACGACTGGATGGCATGGTCCAAATCAGCCCAATCGTACCTATTTGATTCGCCTCTCCGTCCATGGCTTCCATCATCTGATCTGTCGGAAGTCGGGATTCCACCATCCAGAGGACCAATGCGTCTGCTCGCAGTATGGTCAGTCAGCTAGCCACCGTTATCACATTATTAACTGTCCGAATATTTCTTCATATACTCGATTTGTCAAACAACGTGAGTAACGACACAACATCAACTATTTTGGAATGTATTAAAGATTGTATTCATGTAGACAATAGCGCAAGTATTGAAATTGTACATTTAACAAAGAATTTTTACCTCGGTTGAGGTATAAATAAATTATCAATCTATCAATCTATCTGTCTATACATCTATCTATTTATCTACCTATCAATCAATCAATCAATCAATGTTTTCCTTCGATTTTGCATTTATCGCATCTGCATTTAATGGACATTACCTTATTCAACGTACCTTCCATAAAAGCTTCTAGCTTCTCCTGATGCTTCTGGATATTTATTTTGTGATCTTATACTGGCATCAGCCTCTTGATCATGAAGGTACGCGCTGTTCATTGGTCTCCAGTTCCTCGCCTGAGAGCCCATTGAAGCTGTTGGCTGAGGATTTCTCTGAATACGTGTGACTTTAATTATTTTGTCAATGACTTGTGGCTCTTCCTTTGCAATTTCTGACTTTCTAACTTGATGCTGGTAGTCTGTTCCCGTGTTCGCAGTGAGGATGTGTGAACGAACTTGCTTGCGAGTAATTCGTCCAAGAATAGCATTTGCAGTTTTTGGAAATCCAATAATGAACTTTTTACTTAAATTTAGTTGTGCACTCTTGCGATGGAGATCTCCTAGGACTTCCCCTTGCTGTATTGTCATGGTAAAAGCAAGCAGGTGGCCAATCAGTAGCCAATGCCTTGTCTCCATTGTGAGGGATTTTCCCAGGGTTCATAGGGGACTCACATGGGCTAAAACAAAGCAGTGAGCGATAAAAATGATGTCAAAAGTTTAATACAGATAGTGCAGTACAAGATAACTTGCTTTCGTGTTACTTTTCTGATGTAATTAAACTTTAATTATGAAATGCTTTGTATGAAATTTTACTCGAAAGCTAAACATCTATAAATTCCAGCTATTGGCCCGTAAGAAATTGTATTGTCACAGATGATTCGTTTCAATAAATACAAGGCTAAAAGACTAAGAAACAAAAATGTAAAGGCTTTTTAAGACAGCGTAATTTTATTTATAATTACTTTGCTGATAGGAGAACATAATTTTACTATATTTTAAGTGTAGTCTAAAAACTATAACAGAAACAGAATAAGTGTATTATCATTCGAGTTATCATTCGAGACATGCTATTTAAAAATGAAGAAAGTAATTAGCTGACATCTGACTAGCTTAATTGGATGATTGAAAAAGAAATGTTTCGTTCAAAAACAATTTTTAATTGAAGGCATAATATGCTTAATTAATCAATATAAGATAAATTCCAGGAATAGAGTCAATTGATTTCTGTAGTATGCTTGCGATGGCAAGCAGACATTACAGTATATACAACTGCTTTTTAGACGTGCAGTTACCGGCATTCTGTGTAAGATTGTTGATTTGGAAGATTATTCTTGATTGTCAAAATGGTCGATTTCCCTTCAAAACCACACCCCTAGGCATATTATATATCTTACATTGCACTCCGGCCTCTGAAATATTTTTTCAACTCACTGTACACGCTACATCGATTTAAAATAAGAATACTCCGATTGACTACAGTAAACACCTTTTGAATTCATGGAATGAACAGGCTGGAAACCCTTTCAAGGATATCAAGCGACTGTAACTATTCATAGCATTCTACAACAACAATCCATGACTGCAAGTAATTGAAACGATTCCTGCCAAATGTGTGCCTACACGCTTAAATGAAGAGGCATAAACTGAATGTAATACAAACACGACTCCTGTTACTGAATTTGTCTAAAACAAGAGTTAGATAAAACATTGTAGATTTTAATCATTTTAGATTGGTCAAACCGAATTTCTCCACCGTTTTTATAATAACTTTGTCCTCTTTGTATAGAAATGGGCAGCAAAGGCTTTTGTGAAATGGGTTGGATGCTTCGGGAAGCAAAGGGCAAGAATGTCACGATCTTAGTTCTGCTTCGATGCACATCACTATTTTCAAAGCATCGACAAAAGAACGTTTGTTTTCCGCTAAAAACATATCAAAAGTAATCTCACAAGCAGAAAAAAGACTTACCTTCGACTTTTAAACAACTTTGTGGCTTATTTCAGCATTTCCTTTGCAAGAATCTTCCAGTTTCTGAGCAGATTATGCTTTCAAGATGGCTGTTTCTAAAATCTGGGGGCTACTATGAGATAACAGGTGCCATGATTTTGGGCAACTGTTCATGAATGCAGCAACCGGCAGCGTGCTCCTTTGATTTCAAAAACGGTTTGTTTCTTAACATCGGATAGCTTTCTGCCACGCTATATGGCGCACGAAATAGTTCATTGTCAATCACAGTTTGAAAAAACATGAGTTTTTCAGCATTTAATTGATATTAAACAATCTGCAGCTTCAAAATTCTGTCAATGTGCCCTTCCGTAAAGATTGCTCACCACAGAGCTAGATCTTTAATCGCTGGTAGGTCTATTCACAGGAAGAAATATGTCAATTTTTAACATTTTAAAAAGATAATTAATATCATATCATGTTTTACTATATTTCTGCTTCATAAACTCAATTCAAGAGGAAGGAAAATTTACTGAGAATTACAGGCATAAATACTTTTACAAATTTGTCGTAACTTCTGCATGACTAGCGATATCTTTCTATAAAGCTAATGCCCTATTCCGAAAGGGAAAACTCGCATCTCAATCACGTGAGAGTTATTTGAAATACGTGAGAATTATTTGGTATATTCTAATTGATTTTGTACATATATGCCATTGTACGTTCTACATTGCAATGTAAAAGGAAAAGTTGTGAATTTTTCTAGAACGGAAATCAATGTCTTTACAATTGAATCTAGCTAACCCGATTTCACTGCATACAGATACAGTTAAACTTAGTTACCTTATATATTTAATTCGTCTTCAAAAGTAGGAATATATTATAAAATATCGTGAGGACCATTTCATACTGGTTCTTGTTTTGGACGATATTATGAACGTGATTTATTTTAACTATGAACTTTTGCTGCAGAAAGAAGACTCTCGGAAACGTGTTTCAAATAGGAAAGTGTTTTATCAAATGTAGCTTCAACTTGGAAAACTCACGAGAGCAACTTGTACAATTTCTATTTTCATTGAAAAATAGAACTAGTTATATGCTCTAACTACTTTCTGTGTCAGGTGACTAGTTATTCATAAAGGTACTATGAAATTATTTTTAAGGAAGTATAGTTACAGAAGAAGTTGGCGTCTGTGTTTGTGAAATAAATCCACTCCATTCTTAACCAAAACGAGCTAAGGGCTCGTTTACAATGGGATGATTTTGTCTAATTATGTATACAGCGTAGCATTAAAATTTCTTAGACAACTTAAAATGGTAGGCAGTTTGATATTAATGATACGAGCTAATACAATCGCATGGGTATTATCTGATATATTTTGCGTCAAAATCAGACTAGATTAATATTAAGTATATATAACCAACCATGTTATACTCCTTTAATAAATGCTGGCTCAACCCTACCCGTGTACGCCATACATTTGTCGGTGTAGTCTACCGGACAGTATGTATGGCTGCCAGGCAGACTTCCCGGGTTCGATATCCAGCCAAGCCGACACAAATATTCGCTATGTTTTCTGTGGTTTTAATTGTCGAGAGCCCCAAGGGAGACAAGTCCCTGGCTTATTGGGTTGCCTTCGTTAAACAAAGTGATATTTACACTTTTTGCATTTTCCTTCTTGACTCAATATACTTTCAGTATGTCGTTAGGGTATATAATAATAGTTTTGAGAAATGATTCACAACAAGCGAGAAGACTGCCAATCCAGCACTGCAAATTCGCGTAGCACAACCCAAGACTAATTTATCGTAATTACAGTAATTCTAATACAGTAGCATTTACATAATAAATGTCAGCTTGCTTCAGATTCATTTGGAGACAAACAAACCAAACGAGGCTAAGTAAAAATACCTGCAACTTTATGTTGTCAAATAGCAACTCTATGTCCCAAAGGCTTTAAGCGCCATAAATATGTAGCAACACACTTCTCCATTTATTTTCAGTCTCTCGTCCTAATAATGATGTCCGATCCTAGGCTTACTTAAAATTAATCTGTAAAAATCAGGTTTTACTTTCTAGTGCATGTATGGAGCGAAGTTGTTCCTAAATTAGCTTAGCAGTTACAAACTAGACATCATCTAAAGTTATCATAAGATTTTATGTACTGAATACTGATTTAGTGACTTATCTATGTATATTCATGTACAATAAATGTAACTCCAGGCTCATTTGCATTCTTGCCGATAACTGGACGTAAGGCGATTTGCATTCTGGTTTGTACGGCATGCGTTTTGGTAAACATAATTAGTCGAGATACTTAGCATATGGAATAGAATTCAGTTTTTTCGTGACCTGTTCACTAGTAATTTCATCTTGAAGACCTGATCCAGAAAACGTATCGCCTTCCATTGATTGAGATGCACCTTTTGACTCGTTCTCTCCTTTTAACTGTGAGAAAATAGAATTTGCTCCACCGTGGCTGTCGGCATAGGTTTTCTGTGCTTTATAATCTTCAAAAGCTTTACCAATCATTAGCGTTACTCGAGGAGGCCATATATTCCCTGGGGAAATGTCATCCGGGTTCTCGATATTAACCTCGCTCGCATCGTCCTCGGAATCAATCGCTTGTTGCAAGCCGAGAATTGCTTGGTCTGCCCTTGTACCGTTGTTCTCCGTTTTATTCAGACCTGCTTCCTTGAGTTTCTCTGATTCGGCTACAACAGTATCGAGATAATCTGGAGAAGATGATGTTTTACTTTCTTCTGATAGATGTTTTTCTGGAGGAGATGTCCTACCTTCATCGTTTGAAGTCGTTCTCGGTCTGCTTTTAATATTTCTAGCATGACCACCATTGCCAAATTTAATATAGGCGACATTCGTGCCGAATTGTTGCTTGTTTTTGTTCTGCCCAGCAAAAAGATTACTTTGATTGAAGACAATGTTCTTAAATTGTTCCTTTCCATGAAGATCATACTCCTGTGATTTATTATTAATTTGAAACATCAGCGTAGTATTCGCATCCTCAGCTCTAATATTGTCAGGAACTTTCTCTCCGCTTTCATTTTGCATCTGTGACTCCCCTGTTGTTCCATTACTTGAGGAATTTCCATAAGTTTCACTTTTCTTAGACTGAGTAACAGTCACTTGATCAACTGTAAAATGCACTTCCGGTTTAATATTTTTCAACAGTTCTGGTCCTCCAGTGGTAATGTTGGACCTCGTAGAACTATCACTGGTTGTAGAGTTTCCTTTAGGTTTCCCACTCTGCTTCCTACTTTCTTTGTATTCTTTCCATGCTTTCTGAACTTTGCGGTTCATTTCCTCCTTCGTTGGTGGATCGATGGGTCTCGGCCAAGACTCGCGATGGAGTTCCTCCCAATCGAACGGTGTAACTTCCGGTTTCCCAGCATTTAAGTTTTCTGGCAACTCTTCTTCGTCGTCTTTCTCGTGTTTCTCTTTCTTCTGGCAGTAGACCTTGAGACGAACAAGAAATATAAACAATCAACCATATTGTACGCATGATTTGTGAAATTACTCACAATCTACTAATTTTATGCTATTTTGGTAGACGAACACGGGTACAGGTTCATTTGTTACGTAACTTAAATATTGTACAATCGCAGTAATACAGTGGAATCCGCTTAATTCGAAGTGTCAAGGGATCGTAAAAATATTATTTGAATTATACGAACTTCGAATTAGGAATAATAGAAAAACAAGAAGACAAATAAACGAGATCAAAGGACCGAGATCGTAATTCGAAATAGATGAATATTCGAATTACAGGTCTTCGAATTAAGCAGATTCCTCGCAATATGAAGATTGTGAGATTGTGAGTGCCACTCTGCAATAAACCACCAAACAAGTACACGCTTCAGTATGTTCTGTGCATTTGATATAACTGCTAGTATTCAATGTGATGAAGCGCGGTGAATTGAAGGCCATGCTCTTTATGAAAGTATGGTTCACTTCAACACCAATTTGCCAAAACAGTTATTTCTTGGTGAGATGCACTATCGGAGACATTTAATTGAAGCAACAATTCAAAATGCAGACCTAGTCTAGAACTGATAGACCTTAAGTCTAAACCCGAGCCACACCATGGCTAAAATAGGCGCGATCGAGTTGCGAGCTACGATGGGCACGAGTATTCGCTTGGCCTGCCACACTCTCGCTAGCTTTGTTGGCGAGCGATTGCAGTCGTAGTTTCATCCAGAGCGTTGTTCATGAAAGTTATCCATCATAGTCGCGTTTTTCCTTCCTTCTCCCACATATTGTCGAGAAAGTTCTGATTGAAACAACAAGCACGAACAACAGCGATCTAACAAATGGCAAGATGAAGCTGATAATGACAAAAACAACGCCTTCAAAAGCTTGAACTGGAATCCCTTGAATCTCGACGTCACAAAAACGATATCTGCTTCTTTTACAAAGTATTAAATAACAAAATTGATATGAAACTCCCTAAGGATATCACCATTTTGAAATCAAGAACCCGTGGGCACCAATATTGCTTCCATGTTGACACTGCAAAGAACAATTCCCGTCATTTTTATTTCTTCAACCGCGTTATTCGTAATTGGAACGCTCTGCCAGAGGAAACTGTAAACTCCAAATCAATATTGTCTTTCAAGTCTAAATTGTAGAGTAGCACGTAGCTACACATGTTTTATAATGTATAACCGTACAGTATTAGTGCAGTTTTTTGCCTTCTATACATGTATTTTTTATGCTTTTCTATCTATCTATCAAATCACAGTCCCCGTTTGTTTCTTGCGCCAGTTCTACCGCGCATTTGTTCTGCGCACTTGATTGTCTACCTTTGACCAATCACCAACAGCGATGAACTCTACTCGCGTTCAACTCGCGGTGTTGAGCTGTGCATGCAGAGCTTCAAAATTTGAGCTCACTGCGAGTAGCTCGGGTCTATTGTTCTGTCCATCGCAGCTCGCAACTCGCCTACGTTTTAGCGATGGTGTTGCTGGAGCTTGAAATGTCTTGTATACTAGCAACTCGTACATAATTTTGCCTTCTTTTTACTCTTCCCTTTTTACTTGCCAATCATTATTATGACAAATATATATCCACACGCACAAGCGTTAGTAATTTATACCGAGAAAGGTGTATATTTATACCCTAACTGTGCCTTTTTATATTCACCTGAGCTTTCAGTTGCTCTTTGCCCATTGTCAACCAGAATACGCCACTCTTTGCATCTGGATCTTTCTCAAAGACCTCCTGGCAGCTATGGGCTGGAACAAATTTGCTAAAGAGAACAAAGAAAAAAATAAACATACGACAATATGGCTTGTCTTCTTTGTAATGTAATCGATTATTTGAAGTGTACGTACAGAGGAGAACGCGGATGCGATATCTATGTAATCTATGCAATATAAATTAATCAGCATAACAATATATTACATACATTACATATCACTGACGGTGCTGTTCTTGGGAACAGCCCGTTCTTCCTCTTGCGAATACAAGGTTGATAAATTGATTTGTACAGTTTACGGTTACATAGAACAGACATAATTATAATACCACTAAAATCACGATACAACAAATCACTGGACGAAACAGTCTGTCAAAAGCCGCTACGAAGCAAGCCCCCAAAAAATAATAACAGGCATAGCAAAAGACAGATACGGACAGGCAGACAGACAGACAGACAGATTTTTGGCGTGACAAACAACCAACAATAAAATGATAGGGTGACAACACAACAAACCTTCCAAGTTTAGACTTCCGAATGAGGTTGCGGTAGCTTTTGATGATGATGGTGTCACGTGATAGCCTCGTTCCAGTACCATGTGTTCGCCAATCTTTAGCCACCACCAAATTGACGACAATAAATGCAATCCAGGACGCAAATGTCTCCTTCATGTCTCCCTCCAGGTGGTTAGAACTTCATCCGGCTGAAAAATCAGTGGTCAAATGCAGCAAAGACGAAGCAAACACCAACTCGACAAATAAATTCGCCTATTTTTCCATGAATTTCCAAATTAAACACCAACTCAACTAATAAATTCGCCTACGTTTCCATGAGTTTCCAAATTAAACACCAACTCAACTAATAAAT
>OFHS01002186.1:0-22596 GCA_900245855.1 Calvadosia cruxmelitensis
ATGATCTGATTACACCTAATCTCGGTTGAGAGAACCTGAGCGGTGTTTTGCTGAGTTTGGTATACCATTTAACCGCCACTGGCTCTCGGGGCAGTTTCTGGAAACATCCCAGCTCGATTTGTTACTTAAGTAGGACATTTCGAAGGAACGCCTTATAGTGGTTCCACTTCGCTGCTGCGTTTACCGACTGAGGACTTAGCTGTAGTCTCCGAGGCACATGGTTACATAAAAGCCCTTCAGAGTTATTATCTGGTATATTAGAAGAAGATGCATTAGTGATCGATGAATACATTTAATTTCTGAATGAACACACTTTATTTCAAATCAAAATAAATCAATTAACTGTAATCCAAGTACAGCTGATTACAATGCTACGTCATTTTCGTCACATCCGGAATTATACGCAATTGTATTGGAGATAGATATACTTGACCGTTCCAAAACATGGGTCGCCAAATACGGAATTATTGGAGACTAAATAACAGGACTGTCGTCCATGGCACTTGCTTCTGATCAATCCTCCGCCAGTCTCACAGCTTGTTGAGAATCCACCATGATATTCGCAATACTGAGACGATCGCCTACCATAAAACGCTCTGACAACTTGGATTCTTTGTCCGTGTGCACAGTGAACTCCTGACGCCCTGTGTTCACAGATCGTCACAAGTTTGTTCATAACTGCAAAATATTTCAAATGCAATCTATACAATGTAGCCCGCAGTCTTGAAAGCACATTTTACTCTTACACGTAAACCTTCCACATTTAAAAATTCAATCAACAATTTAACATTATAGCATGGCCTAACTGCATCTATTGAAGCATCTTAGAAATGATGACATCGTAAGACGTACATAGGGATTCGTGAGCAATATAGCATTTTCTGGCGAATATCTTGTCCAGATGAAACTTGCCTTTTAATCAGTCTCTGTTGTTCATAATTTGAGTAGTACATCATTATTAAAGATTTAGATAAGGAAGAATCATTGTTGTAAATAAACAAACAAGCCTGTATTAGCGGCCACCTCTATAGAGCGGTGCTTGACAAACCTGGGCATGCTTTCGTTTGGCAAGCCCTCGTTTCTCTGGCTGATCCTGAACAAGGTTTGCCATTGTTTCTTGGTGGTGGATTGTTGCATTGGCGACTTCGACTCTGTGTCCCTCTACCGCATGACCGTGAGCAGGCAGTGAACCCTGACCACGCAGAGTATTTGCCATCGACTGAAAATCAAAAATGTTCGTCAACTTTTAAAGATAGAAAGTATTGAATTGAGTATGAAAATTCTCTAATTCGAACATCATCAATTTTGGTTGCCTCAGGCTGAAATGAGCACGTACATGATGTAGAGTGGCTCCATGTATCAGTTAAACGAGCCAATTTTGGACTGCATTTCCAAAACACAATCTTCCTTTGAATGCGATTACAAATCTAGAAAGGTTTGCTATTGAGACCCACCTTGGCATCCCTGTGTGTTGCAAGGCTTGCTTTCTGTAGCTGGCCCTTGACACTGTGTGCCATTGTTTCTTGGTGGTGGATTGTTGCATTGACGAGAGCGTTTCTGGATTCCTCCACCACACTCTTTTGAGCAAGTTGTGTAATTTGACCAGGTAGAGTATCCACCATCAACTACATATCAAATACAGCAACAATTTAGAAGATGCTGCTGTAAGTTTATTTAAAAAACTACGTAACAGATTTAATTCACAGATAAGAGCACAGAACACAATTGGATGCTTCATGACTTCGTTCTTCTTTGCCTACGAGCGCCAATCTTGCCTTTTCTACTCAAAGAAGCAAAGTTGGATAATATCTGGCACTCGTCTCACTCACTATATTCTCCATATCACATACTTGTTTGATAATTGTGCCCGAAATATTTTAGGGGCAAACATCCCCTACCCTTTGATCGTTCCCTGAAAGGGGACCATATGAAGGTACAATTGAAGATAAATACTACAAAATGAGCAACATATGTGCCGTTTATATCTTTGTTCCGTGGAGTGGCAACATGCCTAGCACGTTATGAAAAGCTTACTTTTGCTGTTTTTGAGTTTTGGTCATTTCATTGTTACTCTTGAGTCTTACCCGGACAACGTTGTATGTTGCAATGTCTCTTCACTATTGTTCTTCCATTGCAAGGCTTTCCACCATGACTTGGTGCTGGATTATCACAACTTCTCGTTCGAGTGCTTACTCCCCTTCCACACGAGGTCGAACATTTAGAAAACGCGGACCAGTTAGAAAAGCCTCCATTGACTGCAGAACAGAACAATCAGAGTGCGTCGTAAAAATGAAATTGGTAGTACGACAATAAAATTTTCTATTAAAATCTATCAGTGTGGCTCCTGGTAGCTAAATATTTTAATCTTGGCAAAAATTATTTACTTTCCCCATAATGTTTCGACATCTCCCTTGATTGTTTTGGCTTTATATTGGCTTGTCGAAACGTCGCAGAAAGAAAACTTTGCTTCCGATGACTTTTACAGAAGTATGTAAGCCAATGGCTTCTTATCAGCATTGCAAATATTTATTCCTCTTCACTTTCAAAGGTACCAGCCAATATAATACCCCTATAAGATATTCATTATGGAATGATTATGGAACGAAAAGGCTGGAACTAAAGAAGTCATTCACATGTTCTTCATTCTCGATAAAAATATAACTACACAGTGTGACTTTATGACTAGGGCTAATATCTTGGTTTATATATAAAGTAATGCAAGGTTAAATTTGCAAGATTAAATTTTATTCTAGTTGGTATATAGCTTCTCACTTTAGTGCTATTTCATGTTAGATTTGTATGTTTACTCATTCGTAAATTATATCTCATTTGGAATGTTAAGACTACGGTGTATTTATCTGACAATTTAGGAATTGTTAATAAATTGTGCAGTTTAAAACCTCTATATAACATTGGAACCATGCCACTATAGAATTACAATTTACCTGTGCATGATTGAATCTTGCATGGTCGAGTATCTTCCATTGGAGCGTCGCATTTGTACTTAGCGTAATCCTTACATGTTCTGTTTCGTGTTTGAAAGCAAGCTCCGAACGAAGACCATTCTGTAAAGCCTTCGTCACCTGAATTGAGAATGTATAAGAGTATGAGTACTTACTTTGACATGAAATTCCTACAGAGGACGAGGAAATCTACAGCAATGGAAAAGTCGAACATAATTATCATGATTTAACAAGTTCTTGAAAACAACTCTCGAGTCATAAACATTCTCGTGCCATTGTTATTTGTCCTTTGTTGATTATCTTAAGAGATAACTGGGCAATAATATTTTACTTCATATACAGTCAAACCTGTATTAGAGCAGCCACCTGTGTAAAAAGGCCACTCTTTATAGCCCCAAAATGACACTTTTTATAGAAATCAACCTGGCCAGAAAGGCCACCTTTCTATAAAGGTCATTTTTCTCATGTCCCACATGAGGTGACCGTTATAGACAGGTTTCATTGTACATAATAACGAAATACAGATAATATTATCATCATTATTTGTTGGCTTCGTCATCTTTGATATCATGATCTAATTTAAAGATTCAACAAACCGACGACGGTGAAGAATTATTAATGATTGCTTAAAGTGGAGTCCATCTACCACGTATATAATTGTATGTGTATCTTCATTTCAAAATTAAATTGAAAAAAACCTCAAATACTCGCCATCGCGTAGAAGCGCTTTCGGAAGAGTGTTATTCTGAATACTCAGAGATAATTATACCTTATCTACGATATCCTAATTCCTTTGCCACCATGCTTTATTAGTTCGTGATTGATAGTATGTTTAATCGCCTTGATGTATTTTACCATAATTTAAGGAAACGAGATTGTGATTAAATGATGAAAAAGAATAATATAAAAGGCTGCCATGACTGCAGTATCGTTCTCAGAGCAGCAACGACATGTCGAAGACATTTCTATACAAATCATGACCATCCCATGAACATCACGATCTCCAAAAACAACAACAGCATGACCCTCTGCAGGGAGAGTGAAATATTAAGCCTTGTTTCAAATCAATATAGTGATCTTACTTGCATTCTATATTGCATTAGAAAAGTTACGAACCTGCGATAAGAGAAGCAAGCAAAAGTAGAACAGCGACTTGCAAAAGGAAACATTTCATCTCGGCCAGCTTTTTCTTGAATGCAACAGTAGATATTACGTGTTCACATGCAAATGGATCTTATTTTATTTTCCTCATTTTTATATGGAAAGAGAGAGAATTTATCAATTGAAATCAATGTGTTTCAATTAAGTCAATAATTGTTCAGAATGACTGAAATCAAAGGTTTGGAAGATCTCATTGTAAATTGCCAGACAATCGTTGCATCTTTCTTTAAGCTTATGTGAATTGAACTGTCCGTTTGTGTGCTTAGCTGCATGATGACAGTGGCGGCTCAATGTAGAGAAGAAGCACATAATTATGTTAGAAACACGAATTGTCTTTCGTTGGAAACCGCTTGAATGTAGAGTTTACTCATTGCATAGAAACGTCATCAGCTGTTGATTCTGCGACACGAAATGAAAGAGGCTAAGATTAAAATGGATCACACAGGAAGATATTGTCATTGTATCAAAATCCCGCTTTCATAAGGTCGAAGAAATATCAATCTGGCAACTATAAGAGAAATGCTTCCATCTAAACAGTAATCCACATAGCTCTTTTAAACAAACCATCTTTATGGGAATCTAGTCGAATTACAAATCTTCTGACGAGAGAATCAAGGACCGGTGAAGGCGTCATTTTGAGCAACGATCCAATCCTATGATATCGACCATGATTTTCAAAGAACGACATTCAGCATAATTATTCAATGTCACTTGTGACGTCAGAATGAGTATTGGTCCAGTCCTTCGTTTGTCTGTATCCCATTGCAATATTAATTGAGACAATGTATCAGACTACTCCAAGTGCAAATACTTCAAGTGTAGTCGCATTGTAAATTAACGTTCATACATTTACTAAGTAAACTTAGACCATGGTCATTTTTGCTTTCTTTGTACACTTTAATCATAATCCGCATACTCTGTGCATTCAGATCACATATCAAATGCTTCACAATAATAGTCTTCATTGGGTCTGTCACTGCTCACGAGCAGCCATTATAATCATGCATAGCTAAAACAAATCGTAATCCAGATACATCTTAGGATTTCAGGTGTTTAAAGGCAAACATGGATTTGAAATGACGTAGACAATTTGTCAGCTAAGAATAAATGTGCGGAAAAGGACGAAGAAATAATTATATCAATCGAATTGAGTTAATTCCTGACAACTATAAGCTTATTGCAGATGTCTGCGCATGCAGATTAAACTCAACTGTACCCTAAGCTGCATCTGAACTGCGTTAGACAAAATCCCAAAGAACATTGTCTTTTACTATAGAACTGATATGTTGCTATAGACATCTCCTATAGTTCATGAACGATTTTTAAGAAATATTTCGAATTTAGCAAAATTTCTCCGAACTTGGTTCATAATATCTTTCTGATGCAAATGTAAGATTGGATATGCTAAACGCGCTGGTGTATGAAGAGAGATGAGTTAGCAACGCTGACATTACAATGGAAGTTCAAAGATGGTTGGGATAATAAGTGTGTTACGACATATAAAGTGAAGTGAGTTAGCAAAGTCAGAATGCCAAGAGAAGCTGAACTAGTGTAGACAGTGATTGAGTTAGGACATTGAAGTCACAATGTCCAGCTAAAGTGACTCCTGCAGCCAGATTATTAGTATTTCAAGACTTGAATTCAACAGAACAATTAAACATGCCAATGTTCCACAGCAGTTTTATACAACTCAGATCTAAACGCATTTGAACTTGATGTAAATGTATTTAGACGTGCCAGAACATGGTTCACCGAAGATCGAGCTGTTCGCCTTGAGAATACACGACTGTTGACCATGGCATTTGCTTCTGAGCAATCCTGATCCCGTCTGGCATTTGGTTGAAAATCCTTCACTCCAACCGCAATACTTAGACGATCGCCTGCCATAATAAGCACGGGTCACTTGAATTTTCTGACCATTTCCACAACGGATTGAACCAGCTTTGTGCTCACAGATCGTCAAGATATGTTTTTTAGCTATAGGAAGTAAAGAGCCAGAAAAAAGACGATCTGAGCAAAATAGTCAGACAAGATGTAAGAAGAATTCTATAAATGGGCCTCCTGCATGAAGCCGACAAGTTTGTTATAACATATTGTTACATACAAATAAGCAATTTTAACTTTTATCCTCGTTAAAGTGGCTGAAAACGTCGATTTCTACAAACCTGGGCAATAGTTTGAGTTGCACGATTTCTTCTCTAAGGCTGGTCCACGACAAGAGCTGCCTCTTGGTCCAGGAGCAGGGTTGTCGCATTGACGAGCACGAGTTTGTGTTCCACCGCCACAAGTCTTTGAGCATTGGGAAAACGACGACCAAGCAGAATAAACACCATCAACTACAAAAAATCAGAAAACTCCATCCAGCTAGCTAATGTGTTTATAGCGCATTGGAAACTTTAACTTCAAATACAAGTGATTTAAATTAGGTATTAGCTCACAAAAGCACTAAAGGATATTTTAATGTGGTATAATTCAAAGCTCATGAAAATAAAAAGAGAAAATGTATTCTCAAAATTCATCAAAATAACTCAAAATTTAATGACAAATCTATCTCAGCATGACAATAGTAAATTTTACCTGGACAAGGTTGTATATTGCAGGCTTTTGTTTGTGACGTTTCACCCCGACATGGTCTCCCTCCGTATCTTGGTTGTGGATTATCACAATTTCTGACGCGAGTCGCAATTCCAGTCCCGCATGGTTTCGTGCACGTCGAATAAGTAGACCAAGCAGAAAATCCCCCGTCAACTATAAAACAATTTCATTTTGAAAAGTATTGCTACTGTAATATAGCTGACATGTAAAATAAATACCTGTCATTCACGGTCAGTGAAGGGATACTGTTATGTCAGTTGTGAGTATCATATGCCTTGTGACAGTTACTATGTGTTTGCCAATTAAGTAACGCACTACAATCTTGGCTTGTTCCCGGAGCAATATTTCTGTCCATCAATCAATCAAATATTATCTAAAGAGGGTAAAAACCTGTTACGCTTACAAAAAATATCCACAGGCTTATCCATGCATGGACCTTGCTATAACCCTTTGCTTTTTAGGATTTGAATAATAAAAAAACATAATTAATTAATTAATTAATTAATACAATGAAGCGTATCTATAATTATTTACAAATTACTCAGCTTGGCATGTCCCTTTGCTTGAGCACTCGAGACAATTTCCTTATTAGTAGAAACAACTAGTCAATTAGTCCTGCAACGTTGCAGACCTTTGCACTTTGGCACGTTGCACGACCGTGACTCTTCCTTAGGGCCGTCACAGAGTTTTGTCAAATCTTTACAGACCCTTTTTCGCATCTGAATACAAGGTCCATACTTAGACCATTGCGTGAAGCCATCTTCAGCTGCAACAAGACATTAAGGAAATATCTAAATGCTTGTTTGAAAAATATGATCCTGAAATATGCCAACGTTCTATACAAATTAAGCTGATACATCATAAGTAAGACTTCTAAGATAGAAATTCACCGTTATCTATATAGGCTCAAATGCAGATAACACAACTTTTATTGAATAATTTGTAGATAATTGTGGATTAATTTCATCATGCAAAAGTATTAGTTTTCATTCATTCATTATATCTTATCTATTTACATGCTTGGTTAAATAAAACAATATTAATATGATACAAACCAAAGCAGGCAGATAGTATCATTTGGAAGAATCCAATTTGAATGATTACTATTGTAAGCATATTGGATTGAGAAGGATGATGTCTTGCTGGTTGTTATCTGAAGGAAACTTCGTTGTAACTTTCTAACAATGTCACGACCTGTTTATATATAGCCAATGTAGTAAACAATATCTGATTTATAGAATCAATAGTTGGTCGAAAAAACTGAAGGTAAGTTGTTAGGACCATTCACGCTGACAATTTTGCAAGAATATGACAAGCGTTGACTTCTATTTTACAATGTAATGGATCCCAGGATTTAGTAAATTCTCTTTGCATAACAAGTCCGAAATGTGTTCAGAGCGTGGAAATGACAAAGCAGCAGGGTCACGCTACTTTTTTCCCGCGGCAGTTATCATGGAAGAGGGCAGTACATTTATTTGTACTACGGAAAGCGTCTGTCGTATTTCCAACGTTGTCTTCAGTGATTGATGTTATGCGTCATATTAGATGCGTAGCAAATAGATACCCGTAGTCTCCTTTTCGTGGCTGCTAGCTATTTTACAGTAATCATTATTAATATCGCTTCTGTTTCGCTTACGTGCGCATACGTTGAATGAACATTTTTAGTGCGAGGTTTTCTCCTTTTCCTTTGACCTCGTGATTTGATTTGTAACGAAGCTAAATAACATTTATGCGTAGTTAAAGGCAAGACCAAGATCGTAGTACGAAATCTAGCAACGAAGCTAGTTTGGGTCAAGTCGAGCTCAGGCTCCTGCCCGACGGAACTCGCCACGTGAGACTAACGTTAATGGTCCTGCATGGTTCCGCATGATATGGCCTTCGCGATCTGGTGGCCTTCCCCCATCCAGGTGTGGTTATAGTGGGTCACTGATTCGATCTGGATATCGCGAGCGAAGACAGCTAAACCACAGCTAAATACACGGAAATAGATCCATGAGGCGTCGGACAATGGAAACGCGCATAAATTTCCCCACCCACCCGTCCTCAGTAAAAAATATGTATATATTAGCATCAAATGGTAAGTAAGTAATTAGATGTAGTTCTCCACTGATTATCAGTGTGACGGTGCCCCTTTGGGTCGGGGTTGTGACAGGGCTCTCATACGAGGAGAATCCAACGCATGTCGCAAACCTCCCATCGGATAGCACCACGGCCACACTCATCTTGGGCTGATGAGTTTAATGCTGCAAAATTATTCGTTAAAATTAGTTTTCCTGCTGTAAGTAATTCGTTTAAATCAAACTTGTAATTATTCGTATTAATTTGCTGGAATGCTGGTCTATAAAAGACCTGTTGAGTATCTTGAAATGGATTCGCTGACGCTGATGACAGCAGTGCAACTTGTCTTGTAACTGACTCTGGTGTAATGCCATAATTTTCTATACGGCGTTTCAATACCTTTCCCGGTGCCTTAATCAAGCCATAACATAACATGGATAATTCTGCATAAGTTGCGTGGCTCTCTGACGTAATTCATCCCATCAGATTTAATTATTTTCACGAAATTCTGTGCGCAGCAAAAGCCGCCCCCTCTTGCTCGTTCTGCACACTGGATTGGCTGCACGAAGGGAATTGACAAGTGTAACGCGGTACCACTGCGTTAATGGATATTTATTATTCAGTTTGCTTTTACGCACGGAGATCAAACAATATTGACAATTCAGTCTATATAGAAAGAGGGTTTATTTCACGTTGTTTGTCTACGAGTACCGACTGGTATAGTCAATATACACAGCTGTAAAACAGAGTGAGAAATGCAAAGCTTAAAAGCCTCTCTTATAGAAAATGCAAATTGTTTGAGTTGAGGGAACATTCGGTTTAATTCGCCGCTGTAAACATTTGAAATAAGACCTATATAAAGCAATGGATTCACAACTTTCGTTTTTTATTTTTGCTGGCTTGTTATGCTTTCTGTCTTCGTTTGCTGTCGGTAAGTTCAAATAGTAATTATTCCAAATGAATAATTGAGGTCATATTTATTCACATCCAGCCATTTTTCTACCATTCTTGTGCTGAATACAATTTCAGCTGATAATGGGTTCTCCCAATGGTCTTTTTTCGGGATATGTTCCCAGTCTTGCGATGGCGGTACGCAATCTCGAAAGCGAACTTGTGTTGACTCGACGAAAAATTGCGATGGACCTGTCGAAGAATTCCGTATCTGCAACAACCACTTCTGTCCAAGTAAGTAACTCTCTAAGCTCCGGCCTTAAGGGACCTCAGAAATATGCAAATTATTGTCATGTATAATAAACAAGCATGGACAGGCAAATGAAAACGAGTGACGAAACAATGATCGAAGCAACATCTCCTACGAGGAAACAACAGACGCTGTACTCGAAATTCTTTTTATCACTTTTAATAATGATCATAATTAAAATTAGGCTAATTGTTAAATAGCAATAATAATTCTTAAATTATTGATTATTAAATGATATAATTCTGAATACAATTTCCATAGGCCTCTGACGTGGATAGGTAGTGGAATATGATCTCGTACTGTTATACAATATTTATTCTTTATAAATTATTACATATGAGATGGCATTGCAATCATTTTATTACATAATTATTGCAATAAATGCCGATGCCAGTATTTTGCATACCACTTGTTAGATTCGAATATATGCAAAAGTTACCATTTACATGTAATTGTATCTAGATTGACATTATAATGCCCTATACAATAACAAAAGCTACCAGCTTCCTTGCACATTGTATACAATCTTCCTTCTCATTTCCAGTTACTGCTCATTTCTGTTGGTTTTAGTTGTTAAAGTGTGAATTCATGTTTAAAAAACTCTTGCATATATGATCAGCATTGTTAAGTTTGTTACGTGTCGTGTGGTTATCTGCGTTGCAGTCGATGGTCAATACTCAGATTGGTCGCCGTTTAGTCTGTGCACTGCAACATGCGGTGGAGGAACCCAAAGTAGAACGCGGAAATGCAACAATCCCAAGCCGGGCATATACGGACGCCCTTGTCAAGGACCGGCCCAGGAGACCCAACGATGTAACACAGATATTTGCCCCAGCAAGCCAAGTGAGTCGTCTTCACATGTGTGTAATTTATGAAACAAGACTATAAGGTGTAAGTTTGGTCTAAAACGTGAAGACTCATATACAAAATGTTATGAGTTTAGCCCATCGATTAGAGACTTAGTCCCGGACTAATCTTTAGTGGAATCCTTTCATGATGTGAAACGTGGCGCTTGAAACATTGATAAATTAATTGACGAAGTATAATTGTTATACACCAATTCCCATTGCAGTGTGAGGTGATGTGTTGTATGTGTGTGGATCGAAGCAGGGCATCTCCCGTCCAACTATTAGAACATAATGTATATACGTCACTGACTTATTGCCTCATAGATCATGCCCATTGGTGTTTGTTAATGTTTGATTAATCTATTTCCATGCAGCATTGGTTTTGACGGAATACTTCTGTGAGCACGTGAGGGGAAGATCTATCACTTGTCCACCTGGTTTAAAAATGACCATTTTATCGGCCATGTACGGCCGCACATCGACTCTTCATTGCAACTATCACAGTGGCCAAACGACGAATTGTCGGGCGGCCGGCGTCTTGTCTAAAGTCTCGCGGTCTTGCAATGGGAAGCCTGGGTGCTACCTTGTGGGCGCCAACAGCCAATATGGCGACCCATGCAGAGGAGTTGGCAAATATCTAGAGGTCAGGTACAGATGTGCATGACGGTGATGAAGACTAAAGGCTCTCGTGGAAGAAGAAGAAGAAAACAGGACGATTAAATAACACGCTTTAATGAGTATTTGTAATCGACATTTGTGTAAATTCAATAGAAATAAAATGAATTAATAAATCATTCCAGTAGGACATACATGTGCTGTAGTTGTATGACTGTGGTGATTGAAGGCGAAGGATCCATAATGATTGTATGGCACATCACAAGAACGAATATTATGCCTGATAATGGCCGAGTGTGTTCGGTAAGTCTCAAGTCACAGCAAATCAGTTACAATCGCACAAGTTGAAGAATGGACAGCATGGAAATTGCACAAGAACGAGGCTGCATGAACCTGAGACTGCATCATTCGGCTTATTTACAACATGTTTACAAACGACAACATTTAACATCCATATTTACTTCATGATACCGTTTGATAAAGCATCAGATCCCATGGATAATATATTGCCGCCCCTTTTTAAGGTTGATGATAACTATGATGATTGTAAATTATTTCACGGCCTGTTACGTACTAGTTCTCCAAGTAAATGCATTATGTAATTCACTGTTATTAAAATGTAGTATAATGATATGATAGCCGGCTTGCTACATAATATCCTTTAAAAATAGGTATGCGAAGGAAGGTGTACAGTTTTGTTCGTCATTGTGGTGTGAAAAGTAGATGAAAACTTTGAAAAAGCCCACCAGGTGCAAAGAATGCCTTTGATGTGTATCTTGACCGAAATCCAGGGCTGTCAGACAGAAGTAAATTAAACCACGTACTGACTTTGTTGTCCTGGCGTTTACTTGCTACAAGCGTCATATGAAAGGGGGAGTGATTTGCGATGACATGTAGACGCCTTTGTAGTAATTTGGTGGGAAGCAGTTACGTCACTCAAAATGTAAACAAAAATGGTTTAAAAGGCTGCTTTTTGGCTGAACAGATAAAGAAAGCATAGCTGAGATTAGCGACACGAATCTTATTCAGCTTTTTACAAGCACCAATCTACGGTGAGTCTTCGTTGAAAGCATTCCGTATACGCCGCAAACAAAATGGAGATCTGCTGGATTCTCGTCACCCTCACTGTTGCGTTCATCTCTATTTCTAACGCAGGTAAGTGTAATGTAATAGCTAAGAATTGCTTCGTTCTGTTTAAAAAAGAGTGATTTATTGTGGTAATAATAACTTCATTTTTTATTTACAGCAAACGATGGCTTTTCCAACTGGTCATTTTACGGTCCTTGTTCGAAAGCTTGCAAAGGAGGAATACAAACCCGTACACGGACATGCCTTGATGCTGCTAAATGTAAAGGTCCTCTCAAAGAGTCCGTGCCTTGCAATCAACACGACTGCGCAGGTAAAACACAAAATTTCAATGCCAGCAATATGGGTTTGTTTCTATCATAAATGCTAGTAATTATGCGCAGAATATGTATCCCATTATTGATAAAAATTGGAATGTAATTATAGTAGTCTTCTGCAGAATTGCAGTATCTTTTCATATCGATAAATAACCTTGAGTGATCAAATATAATAGCATATTAATAATACACAACTTGGCTCATAAATCTTCACATGGACCATAAAAAGCCCGTAGATTTATTTGTTTTGTTTTATAATTTTCTATAGTTGATGGAAAATACTCCAGCTGGTCGACCTTCTCTGTCTGCTCGACAACATGCGGACCAGGAATCCAAATACGAACACGAAAATGTGACAATCCTAAACCAGATACATTTGGAAGAGACTGTGTTGGTCCATCGAAGGAGGATAAAGCTTGTAAACTCATCGGTTGCCCAGGTAGGATTGTAACTTATGAAATTTCATCCAATAAATTCTAATAAACATAGCGTCCCTCTATATGATTTGAAAGAGGGATCAACATACAGTTTTTGACATAGTTCCAGTATATTAGTTTATATTATACTAGTTATAAGTAAATGAGTAAATCAATAATGATTTGTTCCCCACATTCGTATAAAGTGCTCAATGCAGCGAGGCAGAGCGATTTACTATTGTTGGAGACAGAGAGCACACAAGTTCTCGCTACTCAAAGCTTCACGCTATTGCGATCATCAGGCGAATCCTGCTACTCAAAGTTTCACGCTATTGCGATCATCAGGCGAATCATTAGGATTGAAACTTTGAGTAGCAAGAACTTGTGTGCTCTCTGTCTCCAACAATATTATACTAGTTATATATTTTCGACTGAGTTTAGACAGGCATTTAAATCATCATCGCTGGCTCTACGTTGATTTTCAGTTGATGGTAAATATTCGAGTTGGACGACCTTCGGTCCATGTTCTCAGACATGTGGCACTGGAGTCTCAATGCGAACAAGGAAGTGCAATAATCCCACTCCAAAGAATAACGGCAGACCATGTCAGGGTCCATCAAGAGAAACGAAATCGTGCGCCGCAAAGTCATGCCCAGGTACAAATGAAATTATGTATTTTGTTAACAAAACTGCTGTACATTCTATAAAACGTATCATATATCACTCCCACATTATTCTCTCATTCTACATCATTTTGTATCATGTAGGCATATACTGTAGCTAACAGATTGAATGCTAAGTTTATTGCAACATTGCTCGCCGACATTTTATCACGCAGAAATTAAGCAAAATATTTTACAAAAGCATCTAGAATTATGTAGTAGAACTTCATAGTATTTACAGCCAGGAAATGAAATCCAGCATTGTACATTTACATATTGCATAAAGATTATAGCAAAATCATGTAAATGGATTTAAATCTCAACGCAAATTGTGATTTCTCTATCTGTTGACTAATGGTATATCACTTGGTACCTATAGCTATACCGGGCAATTGGCTTGGCACTTTGCTTTCACATTCTTGGGATCATTTATGATGCTATTTGGGTAGCTGTCTAGAAATCCTATGATGTTTGCAGTGTTGTTTTTGATGATTTTCCCGAAGTTGATGGTAAATATTCAAGCTGGTCAAAGTTTGGCACTTGTTCAAAGTCATGCGGTGGCGGATTGAAGACTAGACAGCGTCAATGCAACAACCCAAAGCCAGAAAACAGCGGGAAAGTGTGTCAGGGTCCGTCAAAACAAACAGTATCCTGCAACAAGCAAGGCTGCCCAGGTATAAGTCATATCTTATTACATCCTATCATGCCCGCAGTAGTTGATAAGAATAATTCAAATTCATATCAGAGTCATTCTAGAATGATATATGACTCTGATCACACCTCATATAGAATATTTGGTACTACAAAGCTTGTAATTTCAAATTGTATTTTGGAACACGAAAACTAGTTAGATATAAAGTATGAATAAATTCCTAAAATTGCTATAAATTACATTTGTTTTCAAATTAAAACTACCAAATAACTCTATTATGAATTTATGATATCTAGTAATTAAACTATTCAGGTGCCAGATCTAAACGATAATAATTTCGTTGTTCAGGTAGATAATCAGTTCCCAAAACAATTCAGCATAATGTATAGTTTGCTAGTTAAGTATGTACAAACAAGGAATCTTTGTCATATTACAGATTATAATTATGAGTTACAGCATAATCATCGACATCGTCTCTACTTAGATAATGTGCCCTGAAAAGATTTTTATATAAGCAAAGCGCTCAATTTAGAAAAATGAAGTTTTAAATTATTAATTTTTGGTTAGTGCAGAAAAACAAAACGAAAGGAAGAAGAGCTGGCACTCCTGACACCTCATCATATATGCCGTCCTATTCCCTTCTTTTGGGCTTTGCTTTAAACTTTTAGCAATCAAAAAGCATGCCCAGGTAGAATCAATCTGATTTTGTTTGACACCTGATATGTTTTTTTGGATTCATTGCAGTTGATGGCAAGTTCTCAGACTGGTCAGCATTTGGCGCATGCTCAAGAACGTGCGGTCCTGGAGTCGCACTGAGAACTCGGACGTGTACTAAACCAGTCCCTAGAAACAACGGCAAGCCATGCCATGGACCAGCAAGACAAACAAGGCCTTGTAATCTAAAGGCATGCCCAGGTAGATCAGAAAAGGAGATAATTATTTCTTTGATTATCTTCACTATGTGGCTAATACCGTATACAATGAAATCTGTAATAGCGGTCACCTCTATAGAGAAGCCACCTGAGTATAAAGGCCACTCTTCATAACCCTAATATGACACTTTCTATAGAAATCAATGTGGAAGACGAAAGACGAGAACTGAAGCTTTGACATTCCACAAGATATATATTTGAGAGACACGTTGCTGGTCCCACGACAGGGAGAGATGGCAGAGTTCCAAGGAGTACATATGGTCGTTGATGCCAGAGCTCTATGTCGTGAGACACAGCGTAGATAAAAGGACAGACGGAGTTGTTGACACGACGAAGTACAGACAGCAAAAAGGATAACTACAGGGTGACACAGCTACATATTCTTACAATCACGGGCTATAAAATGACGACATTGAGTTCACACTGACCGCGCGTCAGCCACTATATCAACCTTGTCAGAAAGCCCACCTGTCTATATATTTCATTTTTCTTAGGTCTTAAAGGTGACCTTTATAGACAGGTTTCACTGTACGGTGTCTCCATTTATAATGCTGTTCGATATACCAGATTCCCCTGCTTTCGGGACCGAGATGGACGTATTTTGCATCTGCGCAGATATGCCGACATGTCAGTCTATATCAGAGTTGATCTAATTATGAAATTTAAATTGATGAAATTAAATGATAATTGTGCTATGTAAACATACCAGCAACCACATCAACAAACATTGAGTAGCAGATCGGCAGAATCAGAGCATGTCGTGATCTGATCGGATCGGTAAATTCCCCAATCGATCTTCAATAAAATATTGCTACCATAGGCCGTCGTTAAAACCATTTTGTTTGCAGTATATCATATCATTTGATTATTGTTTTTGATCATTCAGTTAATGGTGGCTTCTCCAAATGGTCTTCGTTCAGCGCTTGTTCAAAGGCCTGTGGAAACGGAGTGCAATGGAGGACTCGAACCTGCACTAATCCAAAGCCAGGCGTCGGAGGAAAACCATGCCAGGGACTCTCGAGACAATCTAGGTCGTGCAGAATCAAGGCGTGTCCAAGTGAGTCTACTAATATGAAAATTAATTGAATACGTCATAAACTGCAGTAGGATTAATAAATACAGAACAAACTTATTTCTGGTTCGATGGAAAGATGTTCACGCTTAAGGTAAATGAATGTATAAGTATTGCCGTAAGATGTTAATTAAATGGTTTAAAAGGACGAAGTATTATAGGGTGGAAACAAACGATGAAGTTAGCACTAAACTTGCAAATGTGCATTCCAATCTTGAATTACATATTGAAATCAACTGCAAGTAATTACTGATTGATTTTAAAGACAATTCACATTAGTAATATACCGTGCCTGTATAGCTGGTATCCGCTTGCATCATGCAACCAGCAAGTCAACTCCAATAGAAGAAATGCTGATGTGCAGTGACGTGCATCTTCCTGATGTGCTGACGCTGCAAGATGCTCCTTTGGTGGACTTATCTTTTAAACAGAATTCTATTGTCTAACCCGACATCCAAGGCAATCGACATGAAAGGATACGACCATGTCATCGCATTTCTACTCATTCAAAGGCAAACATTTGAAAAGACTAGTCACACGTCAAATTAAAGAAAATCTAAGAAGTAAAACAATCAGTGACGCATCTATACACAGGCTGCATATCACAAATAGCCGCTTGATGGGACTCTTAAGGCTTTCTACACTTGGATCATAGCTCAAAGAGACAGCCTACAATCAGGCAAAGCAACAATTGAAGATGGCGTTTTGCTTTCAGTATCACATAGCCTCACTCTCTCTCTCTTTCTATTCCTTAGCTGCAGTTGTTACAGTGCGCTACTGCGAGCATCGTACAGGTGGAACCATCTTATGTCCTAATGGAATGAAACTTTATATTCATTATGCTAATTATGGACGTACTTCTCGCTCGTACTGTCGCTTCCATAACTGGAATCACGCCTCGTGTCGAGCAGCCTCGTCGCTTGGAAAGGTCAGAGGTCGTTGTCAAGGTCGAAAGTCTTGTAGTTTAACGGCAACCAATGGTGTCTTTGGTGATCCTTGCTATGGCGTCGTGAAATATTTGGAAGTCAGATACAACTGCGTGTGAGACTGCATCCCTTGAAACGTGAACATCAGACAAGTTGAAAATAGTTATGCATTTGGATTCTGCAGGAACAATGCTGGCCAGTGGTCATTCTTGAAATGACGTAACACCAATCTGATTGCATTCAATCAATGACTGTACAAAGTGAGGTTTTGAGATGTAAATTTTTATGAATTTTCTGTAAATATATTAGAAGTACTTAACATGTTATTAATCCCATTGACTACGATTTACCTTCTTCGTACTGAACAAATTTCACATGATTACATCATGATTCTATCGTCTCTGTCTTTATTCGAAATACGAGGCATTAAGTTGCACATAATTTTAGTAATATCAAGCATTTGATTCTAAACGTGAAATGTTTAAATTCAAGCTTTCAATTTGATGTGCATCTACTTTAGACATGTAAATATAATATCAATTGTTCTGTAAAGAGCGCATGTTCATTGTTGTTTTAGGAGCAGATCAATGTTTTCACATAGTCGCAGTTGCTTTTATCTTCCATTATAGCCCTTTGCTATCACTTGTATCGTGGTATCAATCAGGAATTGATGTTTTAATTTAAATCAAAGATGACGATTTCATAAGCATAGCAACTGGGGAAATTCATGAAGTTTAAATTGCTAATTATATTAGATTGTCTTAAAGGTTTTTATTTAGTGCATATACATTTGAAGATATTTATTTGCTGCTTGAGTTTTTTCAAATGTCGGGGATGGCTATTTGTTTATGATAAGTGAAATTGACCTATTGCCAAAATCGAGCAAAGTTTCCAAACATGAAACTTTTTAAATGAATATGTTCTTACCAAACTCCTAAATAGTAAGTTCCATTAAAATATTGCAGCATAAAATAATAATTGTTCTATTGCTGCATAGTATGAGATAAGCGAGGTATTGGTTTCAATATTTTAACATTAATATTTTAAACATCTATCTAAGCAGAATTGCTAATCTTTCGTTATTGAGGCATCAGAGACTTCTTGACCGATTATAATTATACATTGGAAATCCCTAGAATATTCTGTGAAGTTAACTAACAATGAGTTGTGGAAGGCCCTGTGGAAGAAAAGTCTTTAGATTTAACAGGTTTTTACCATATTTAAATAATTGATTGATTGATTGATTGATTGATTGATTGATTGATTGATTGATTGATTGATTGATTGATTGATTGATTGATTGACTGATTGAATGATTGAGTTGTTTTGCATTTCTTTGATTTCATGTAACAGTGTAGCTGAAATTTGTCTTCTTCAGGTGCAGTGATGACAGCGATCATCTGTGAGCATGGAGCCAATCGCAGATCGATCAATTGTCAGACAGGATTGCGCCTTTCTGTGCTGTATGCGAATTACGGGCGCACATCTACGGGGCCATGTGGTTTCAAAGGGGGATTCACAGCGAACTGTCCCAACCCATCATCAGGATTAAAGATCAAGCGAGCTTGTGACAATCGACAGAGCTGCTTTCTCATCGCATCCAACGCCGCATATGGGGATCCTTGTCGAGGACAAACCAAATACGTTGAGATGAAATATAAATGTATATAAGAACTGGCTGGGATTGATGATTTAAGCCACATGTTTTATTGCCGGGTGATTGTGGGAAGAACATTGTCTAAAATCAATTAATCATCCATAATTTTATCATGAAATTGACTTATAAATCATAAATACTGTTTCGAGAGCCAGCATATCATGTATTGGTGTTTTATGCCTATTTTATTCTTGTACATTTCAGTCTTGAATCCTAAATGATCCAGCGGACTGTGATGTTGCAGTTGTTGTTGTTGCTGTTGTTGTTGTTGTTGTTTAGATAAGAATGCTGAATATCGTTGTTCGCCTAATAATAAAACCTCTCAAACGCTACAAGAAATTGTCATTCTTACTGCTTTCCTTGATTACTGTTATGGTTCAAAACATTGATGAGATCTCGTAATTATCGTCTCCGCTTACGCGCATCCTAAGCAGGAGAGCACTGGGTTTATTATTACAGTAAGAAATGAAGAGAGTGTGAATCAATATTGGGCTGCTAACCAACCTCAGTCTCAATGGATATTAGGATGCAGCAAGAGCAATAATCGAAACTGACCAACATAAAAGAATACAATCAAAATGTGCTTTATACAAAGAGACATCCTGGTGTGATCATGTGAGGTCAAAATAGCGATGTATGCAGAAATGCATCAGCACTGAGCTAGGCCAACTGTAAAAAGGGCGGTGCCTCTACTGATAGTCGTATACTATTTAAGGTTCGAATTCCGAATTGGTTCTTAAATCTTCAGATTCTTTCCATTTTGAGACGTCATGCTCTATGTTAAGTACGAGTGTCGAACCTCACAACAGAGATGCACCAGCATAATCTATGTGGAACTAAGGAAAGTGCATCGGATTATTGTATATAGACGATTGTATTGGTTGCAAATTGCAAAGCATCAAGTATTGCAGAGCTGAAATGCAGCTTCTGAATGACCAACCGGGAATAGATATCTATACTGGACTGACAAACATTGAGAACAGGCAACAGTTTTTGGAATTGGGAACTATAGGCCACTGTTTATTTTCACAGAATATTGGTGTTGTCAGTACACAGCGCGGTTAATTTGTTAAGCTCCCTTTCATTTCGGTCTCGCGGAATAGGCAATGACGTTGACACAGCCTGGGAGCATTCCGCTGCCTTTTGTGCCAACATTGAAGCAGCGCCGTGTGAAATTTGGCGTCTCGTGTACACCGTAAATATCCCACATTTGCAAACATAGAATGGCGAAATGCCCACATGCTCGTCACATTCACAACATTGTGGGAGTGAATAATAAAAGCAGGGACAAAATCGTACAATTTTCCTGGATTAATTGAAATTACACCGCAAGTGAATTAAGGTGCTGTTATTATAAGAAATAATTATTTGCTTCCATTCCGTCGTAATTTATCGTCATGCAAGCACTGATGATCAGATCATTAACAGCAAGTCTTACGGTGATGGCATTGTGGTCTGCACTGCAAGGTAAAGCATTCAACTTGGGGCAAATACTGCTCTTTGTTCATTTGTTTCAAAATTTTGCGAAGTCTGCATATTTAATGCTCAATTGCTATAAACGTGTTGGCCTTCGTTTTCTATAGTATCGTGCTTCGTATATCCCTTCTTCAATAACTTAGATGGAGCGATTTAAATAGTAACATGCTTCTTGTGAACTGGTGAGCATTCACATGATGACGAATGAAGAATTTATTTTAATAGTGTGTTCATGTAAATCTTCCATTTCAAGGAATATGTCAATGCGGTGTAGAAAAATAGGAGACGTTCTCATCCTGTTCGCCCGTCAAGGAAATGTACCTCGATAACGTTCCTTGTAGGGGCGTAAACGGCTGATTGTAAATACGACCGTAATTATCCGGACTTTATATTTCACTTTGTGGCCATTTTTCTTCTGTAATTTTTTTATTAGTAATGTCCTTATTCTATTCAATGTAGCATGGTTTTCATTTCACGCAGGACATAATTATATTTATCTCTGATTGATGGTGTTTTAAGTTGAAGCCGGCACCCTGACGCAGTGGTCTTTTTACGGTCCATGCTCCAAACATTGCGATGGCGGATTTCAAAAGCGAACGAGACAATGTCTAGCATCGAATTCAACCAATACCACCGATGATTGTGTTGGAAAGCTCGTTGAACTACAGCCTTGCAATCAGCACATATGTCCAGGTAAAATCATGAAGTTAGATGCCCTTTTTAGTTGAAACTAATAACAATACTAAAAGATGAGCAGAAGTTTCAAAGCAAAGCGTAAAATGTTAGGTTAAATTTTCTAGTTTTAATGAAAATAAAGTGACAAGAACTGACCGAATCATAATGTTAAGTATAACTAGTTCAACGTTTCAAGCCTTACAAACACGGTCCAATAATGTAGATTCTACATTTAATCATTATTATTATATTCGAGAGGATAGCGACATCAAGGAGACATATGATTGCGTCTGGAAGCGGCAACAAGCCCAAGCTCAGATGATTATATTACGACAGAGCATGTGGATTACATACAATTAAGGGTGCATGAGCAGATAGGAATTACGTAGGAACGGGGTTAGGATAATTTCAAATACACTACCCTTATTGTACGTGAATGCCTGATTATTATATTGCTGTAAACGAATAGAGTGTGGCACTGACATGAAGAAGTTCCGCAGTAAATGGCAATTTTGTACACGATCTCATATCTGCTTTTAAAAAGCGGTGGAAATCATTCTTCTGTGAAAATCCCTAAGCTTGTTAAGCATTTTCCTCAGCATATCTAGCTAGCCATAAATCACCAACGAAGACATGGTGACTGTAAAGGGTGGTCACTGCATTGTCTTTGACACAACATTATTTCGGTGCATAAACAACATTCAACCGATATAAACCAATGTACTGTAGGATAATGATGCCATCAGGGCGTTCTCTCGCTAACGCTGGCCTCCGCAATAATGACTCACGGTCACCCTCTCCGGACTCAATGCTCTTATATATTGCTCTAGGTATACTACATACTGTAACTGATTTCTGAAGCTCATGTTTTTCCGTTTAGTCGATGGTAAGCCTCAAGCATGGTCTAGTTTTGGCCCTTGCTCCAAGAAGTGCGGCGGAGGATTGGAAACAAGAACAAGGACTTGCAACATGCCAGATCCCTACGGAAAGCCATGCAGTGAGGAATTGGCTCAAACGAGGCTATGCAATGTCAGAGCTTGTCCTAGTAAGTCTATTGTCCAATTTTCAGACAGACAGACCGACAGACAGACCGACAGACAGACAGACAGACAGACAGACAGACAGACAGACAGACAGACAGACTCGATGAGCTGAACAATTTTTTTGCAACGGTCGGTCCAAACATAAAGAAGGAAATTGCCACATCCCCCTCATATGAATATATTCCGTCTGTAGACACATCCTTAGCTCTTTCTGAAGTCAACCAAGCTGATGTACTAGCGG